>JAHWFP010269247.1:60165-125476 GCA_023313725.1 Lithobius niger
CTCTGTGAAAGCGAGAGCGTGCACGCTTTGTTATTCATTTTCCTCCAGAGGTTGCCTCGCGTCACCTTGCTTCCTGTTTCCCACTCTTTCGTCCGGAATTTGGATTTTACAAAAGCCACAGATGGCCGCTACTTTTCAAGCTGCTGCTTCGCTGACTGCTCTCTCTCTCGTGCCCCTCCTCAATCTTTCGTCCTCGGCGATAGATGGTACTTCGCCCTCGACCTTGCTGCCGATGCCGTCCCCGTCCCCGTCCCTTGGGATTCGAATTTGAATGAGTCCCAGATGGAAGCTGGCCAACGGACTCCCGTCCAGATGTCTCTTGCCCTTTTGGAAATCGAAAAGGATCTCCAAGCTGCTAAAGAATCCTATCGTCAAGCGAAAGGGATTTATCGTCGGGCTGCTGCTTCGCTTCAACCCCCGCCGAATACTAACTTACCATTGGATCTGTCCTCCAATTCGTCATGGAGAAATCAAAATGTGACCCGGAGTGAAGTCAACTTGATCGTCAAGTCTGCTATCCGAAAACACACGAAAGAAAATCCGATGCCGCCCCCATCTTGCACATCTTCTGTCCTATGTGCCCAAACGCTAGAATGGGTAGCTTCAACAGCCAGCTGCGTAAGCTGAAAATGGACATCTCAGCTTTCGCCCCAAACAATTAAGAAGCTCCAGGCTTCAAGCAACTCAGCTACCGCCCCGACTGGGAATATTCACCGACGAAAATGGCGAAGATCCGACAATCCCTCTGGCGACCCTGCTCAAGACGGTGGAAGACACAGTTCACGGCTGTTTCCTATACAAACCAACCCAGTCGGCTGACGCCCCGTCATCAATAGAGGCTTAAAGACAGGCTTTGGTTTCGCCCTAAGAGATCGAGACTCCAAACCACGCAACCTACTCGGCCCATCGACCACCCTCTTGACCTGCGTCGTCCAAAACGAAGGCTCCCTGCTCGGGGACGGAGAACCACTAATACTTGTCAAGGAACTACTGGCTCCATGACCCGGACGAGAAGCAAGTTTCTTTTGTCCTATCGGCGATGGCGCAACAAACCCCCCGCAATTTTGACACCTACACAGAATGTGAATTCCTTTGTTCCGAGGTGAAGGATTTCGGCACTGCCCTCTCAATTCCGTAGAAAGCTGAAGCTCCGTCTTTCGTACTCTTGGAGAACGATAAATGCTTACACACGAGCACTAGTCTTGTGCCGCGTCACGAGCCGACGTTTTGAACACAGTCAACGCCCTGTGCGAGAAGCTTTCGGCCGACGCCAGCCCTGAGGAGACCCGGAACGTCTCGTCTCTCATATCTCAACTCTTTCAGAAAGCCAGTTTCGCCACCTACCATTCGTTAAATTGGGCAACAAGAGCGCTCTTCAATAACACCCTACTCCTAAGAGAGATTGCCTTGAAGACGGCAAACAACCTTAAAGACTCGACGAGACACCGCCTACGAAACAAATCGATCCACGAGTCTGACACGCTCTTCCGGAGACTAATCCCATCTCTCGCACCACACCTAGATATCTCCAGGAAGCCGAAATCGCAGAGACAAAACCTGTCGACCAACCGCCAGTTTTACAAAAACAAGCCACCCGTTACTAGTCAACCGACGGATGACTAGAATAAATTAAGAGCGTCCCCGGCCTAAAGCAGAAACAACGAAAAATCCTTTCACCAGAACATGCAGCCTCAGTCCTTTTGGACGGACCAAGCATCATGCTCCCGTTCCGGGCAGAAGAGTCGACACAAGCGTGCATCCACTCCAGACCGGCGCAGCCGCCACTCATCACCAAGGGGCAGGAGCTCCTTTTGGAAAGGACAACAATGACGCCTTTCGTCCCTGCGACTTTCCAGTTGACGCAAGACTGCGGCACTTCATTCCAGCCTGGCGAAAACAAACCCAAAACACAGAAATTCTTTCGATCATCGAACACGGCTTTCGTTCGACTTTCCTTTCAAGACCCCCTCTAGCGGCCTCCCCACCATGGGACTTCACGTCACCGGTATAAGAAACCATTTCGTCCGAAATTGCGCAACTCCTGACGAAAAGAGCCATCAAGGAATGCCACAACCCGGGACCGGGATTTTACAGCATATTCTTCACCCCTCCAAAGAAAACAGGTGGCCTTCAACTGATCTTGAATCTGAAACCACTCAACAAGTTAATCGCCAACTACCATTTCAAAATGGAAACATAGAAGTCAATCCACCAATCTTTCAAGCAAAACGATTGGACAGTCTCAATCGATTTGGAAGACGCATCCAAATGTGCCCCTGTTTCTGGCAACAAGCCATTATTTTTGTTTCATCTACTACCGAAAAGTCTACGAATTCCGCTCCCTACCTTTCGGTTTGAACGCAGCACCAAGAATTTTTACCATGGTCCTAAAACCTTTCCTAGCAGGGCTACACCAACAGCAAATCCAAGCGAATGCATACCACGACGATTGGGCACTCAATAACCAACACCTCTTTCGTCTGGAAGCCAACCGAGATCAAGCAATCTACCTGCTGAACCAACTGGGATTCAGAATAAATCAAGCTAAATCTCGCTTCACCTTCCTAGGCGCCTCATTCAATCTACAATCGGCAAGAATTTCTCCGTTGTTGGAACGAATACAAGATCTGCTCCAACACATTCGGCAATTACGAAAGCAAAACTCTTTTTCACTCCGAGAACTGAACTCCCTCTTCGGGAAAATGGACGCAATGGCAAAACTTCTTACCTATGGACGCTGGATGGTCAGACCCTTCCATCATTATTGAATCGACTATTGGGCGGACTACCAAGACCAACCGCACCAGGAAAGACCCTTGGACGAATGTTTACCCCACGAATGCCTTCTTTGGTGGTCAGACATAACAAACTTAGAGAAAACAGTGCCCCTACATGAGCCGCCACCCGATCGACTCCTCTTCACCGATGCATCCAACGAAGGCTGGGGAGCCCACACAGACAACCTGGAAGTCTCGGGCGAATGGCCAACAAACAATAGGGATCATTCTCGAGCTATGGGCAATCCAACTAGGCAAAATGTTCTTTTTAATTGCCCAGTGAGTAGCAACTGATTAGTAAGGGTTGGTATGCCTCAACAAAATATAAGTATCTCTCTGTGATCAAGTTTTACAGTACTTCATATTTAAATCATGAATGACAATTTAGCCTACACATTTTCCTACTCGTTAACAAATTTCTGTACCGTCATTTCTGTGTTAAATATGTAATTAGTATTGACTCACTGTTAAAGGGCAATTACATCCATTTTGACATGCATGTTTGACTTTTGGATCACTTACACAATAACTAAATACAAGAATTGCGGTAAGAATACGTTATGTAAGTCCGATATAACAATTTAATTACTGCATCACCAAAACACGACACGAAGGTCGCCATTGTTTTTCTGGAACGCGTAGAAATTAATGCCGACAGACGGATCTCTTCTATTTCGACTCGCAGCCGATTGAGATAGCTGTATTGACTGTGAGGGGCAACCGTCTGACGGCCTTAACTGGCCACTACACTGCTGGCCAGCTAAGGCCGCCAGACGCTTGAGCTCCTTACAGTCAATACAGCTCTCTCAATCGGCTGCGAGTCGAAATTGAAAAGTGACATCTGTCGGCATTAATTTCTGAGCGTTCCAGCAAAACAATGGTGATCTCCGTGTCATGTTTTGGTGATGCAGTAATTAAATTGTTATATCGGACGTAAGTAACGTATTCTTACCGCAATTCTTGTGTTTAGTTATTGTGTAAGTGATCCAAAAGTCAAACATGCATGTCAAAATGGATGCAGTTGCCCTTTAAAGTTCTTATTTAGCTTATACTGAAAACGTCAATTTTCGACTGACTGCGTTGATTGCCAAATATTCCTGTGTAGTTTGTCATTCTTTTTCTTATGTTTAGAAACAATGGCAGCACAGTTCGTGCACATTATAAAAGGCGTAATGAAGCAGACCTTCTACTGGAAGCTCTGCCAGACCAATTACCAAAGGAAGCACTAGCCATTATTGCGCTTAGCACGAGAGACACTTGTCGAAAAAGTACAAGTATCTTAAAATCCATCCGGCCAGTTCCCGAGAAGAAAAGAGCAAAATCTCTTCCACCTTCCACAACTTTGCCAGTGGTATGTCTATAATTTTCTTTGAATTACTGTAATTTGAGTTTTTTTTCCCCTTTAAGGACGAATTTCTATTTTAATAACATGTGTGTTTCGCTAATAGGTTAGTAAGACAGCTTTACAGAATCGAGAGCGCGACGGTAGCAAGTTGCTATCGAGTGCCAAACGTGATGTAGCCATAAAGCCTGAGAAATCCTCACCTACACTCGAGCCTGCAGTTAAAGTAAGTTGTGGTGTCGGATTTTACACTTATTTTACATTAACCAGGTTGCTCACTCCATTGGCGGTGTTTCACTTTGGTTAAGAAACTTATTTGGTGCTCTTCACATACTAGTTATTATAGACTGATACTTCATGCCCAAAAAAAGTGCACTTTTATGTAAGGTTTAGATGACTATATATTTTGCCGATATTCATCTACGATTGTCGATCCGAGACTTCTAATGACTGTATTCTGCATCTGTCTGTTGGGTCTAGGCGCGAGGATATTTCTTATTGAAACGCTTAAAGCTGACTAAAACTCAAGATACGCTGACTGACTTCCCATACCAAATTGCAAATGATCAGAATGTAGCACGCGTTTTTCTCAAGATGAGTTCACAAGCAAACGATAGAACCTATAAAATATGGCTTTATTCGTGTATTAATGCCTTCTTATATTTGTAGTGCTAGTTTCTGTAAAAATACCTCCCTTTTGTATTGGCTGACACGGCTGTATTTATTTATGTATTTACCTTACACAAGGTAAAATCTTAAAATAAAAAAACAAAACATAAGGCCATGGAAAAAAAATGTTTTGGTTCTCGGGCATTTTTTACAAGCCCAAAAAGTCCCCCGCTGAACAGGCTTTTATTTTTTATTTCTATTTGAAACTTAGGTAACCTGGTATCTTAAGTTCGTTCTTTCCGTTCATATTGTGGTTGTAAATTTCTGAACTATTTCAAACTGCGACTAAACCTAATGCTTCCTGGATAATGTATAAGCAAGAAAGCTCACCTCTCCCAGAAACTCCTCTTAAGTAACCTTTTGCGGGTCACTTTTTTTATTTTGCTGAAATAAAAGTAAGCAGGCAGGGCCTGAGAACCGACTATTTTTTTTTTCGTGGCCTAACTAACAACAAATACTAAGCATAAGGGATGGGGAGGAACATATGAGGGACAACATGGCACCAGGGGCAGCAGATTACGCTCAGTATCTTGCAGAACTGTCATCCTCTGGACATGATCGTAGGCACGTTGCCGCAGAGATCTCGGGTCCGGTGGTGACGTCATCTCATACCATTCACCAGGCGCAAGCATACCTTTAGCAACTGTGTCCCCAAATCCGCTGCCCCAACCTTCGGGTTCACCCCTACACGCATTCACCAGCCTGTTGCCAGAAGTAAGAATAGGCTCCCCAAAGGTTAGCCTACCGCGAGGTCAAGCGTGAATATCTTGCTATCATGGCAAGCTTGATGATAGTGGCTTTGTCGTGGTAAGTGCTGAACTCTCTTGATAGCTCCATAATAAACGATGGCGAGCTCCTTCATAGTTGCATTTTGGAAGTTGACACAAGTCGCCATGCAATACAGGCCAGTTGCACGAATCTTCAATAGCTGCAATTTGCATTCTTCTGAAGCAAAACTGAATGCTTTACCCCTTCGAGACCAGCATCCAAATGCAACCCAGCACGTGCAGAACCAGTGGTTCTGAGAACTAACAGATTCCTATGCAAACTGCTACAAACGCATGTTCGTATGCTATGCATGGCTCTCCCACCAGATGGTACTCCAGCTCATTACCCAACAATGCCTGGCATCCATCCAATCCTCACAGTCGTTTTGGGCGTGGACTAAGGCAGTCGATGCTTCGTGCGCTGCAGTTTTCTGCGTTATTTTTTCCTAAAAGTTTGAAATGGCTCTAGATTAGAGTAGCTCATAATACGCGATTCCACGATTAGCCAAATATCGCGGATCTTAAATTAAGCTTCTGACATAGTTTATTTTCAGTGGTACGGGATTATTGCTATGTTTGGGGTCATTAAAGTTTCCACCAACGATCGCGGAAATCAATTATTTCCCCCAAATAGCACATTTTTTTTACCAAATTTATAGGTTTGGTTAACCTTTTAAGCAGGGAACTAGAAAAAAATGTCGTCGGTCATGGAGTGAGTTAGTTTTTTTTTTCATCACCCATGGAGTGAGTTAGTTTTTTTTTTCATCACCCATGGAGTGAGGCACTAACGAAATATTTATTCTTGCAGAAAATATTGATATAGTCCAATTGTGGAAACTTGTGAGTCTCTACCATACAAGTATGACGTAGGTGTAGATGTAGGCTAAGCTAAAAAAAAAAAAAAAATCAATTTTTTTTTTATTTTTAGGGGTGGGGGCACGGAATGTCGTGGAAACTTAATTTTACTGACGCGGAAAGTCGTGGAAACCCATATAATGGTTGCCGCGGAATTCCGCCGAAAAAGTTAAATTTTTGGCGCGGACTTTTTGATTTTTGGCCGCGGACAATGAGCGACTTTACTCTAGATGATTGATGTGTGCTCCCACCTTAACCCTCTGGACCCTACGGTTTTCTTTTCTTAACTCAAACGTATATAATGTAAAGCCGATGTATCGGCTTCTAGGGCCCAGAGGGTTAAAAACCGCGGTGATAGACATAACGCCAGCAGGCAGCGTAGAAATTTCAAGGGTTATTTCAATGACACTAAAGTTAGTGTCAAAAGTGTGCAGGTATTAACGAAGTCAAAGTTTATTCACTAAAAAAGATGCGATTATCAATGCTTGTTCTGTGGTATCCACACATAGTAAAAGTCCTGTAAACGAGATGGCAATTCTGTTTGACCCTTTGCTCGGGCAGTTCAAACTCACCATTTAATAACTTGCCGTTATTTGCTAACTTTACTGTGAGTGTTTCGTACCAAATTAATTCTTTGCAAGGTCAATTCCTAAAATGGACTCAGATTAAGCCAACGTAAATGCGTCTGCTAAAAACAGGATGGTAGCCTCGTCGCATGAATGTTGCTTATGATCATTTCCAACCGTGTTCCCCGGGGCCAAGAACCGCTTGTCGTTGCCTCTCACCTTAGCATTCGACGCTAGTAAGGCAGTAAAGTATAAGAAATTGTCAGCCACTCTAAATATTCCAAGGCTCCCACATAAAGGAATAAAGAGTCAATGGTGAGTAAAACTGTCTTTACAAAAATTGAAACTAATGATGCCTATACCTACAGCCTAACCTAAGACTAAAATGCGAATAAGGAGGTGACCCAGGCTGCGGTCGAACTCCCATTATAAGGCACAGTATAAATGAGTGGCCTTGCTGGAAAAATCCATAGGATGTTTTGCTTTGAAATTTAACGAACTAGAAACTCATTTTTCAAAGTCGGGTTATCGACTGTATCGCTATACAACTGTCCGTTTGTATTCGTCAGGTGATGAATTCAAGGATTTTGCTGGATCTTGCATTCACATCACTTCGATCGGGATTTGAATTTTGCGGCTGTGGATATGCGCACAGTTCTCCAAGTTTGTGCTAAATTGTCTTGAGAGATCACAGTGCGAGATGGTAAATATTGGTGTTGGAAGGTGTCTAGTGGTGTGCTAGTGCACTCAAAATGCTGAATTGCAAGTGACTCGAGGGCTCTAGGGTGTCAATCTTTAGTGGAATTAGACACCAGTAGAGTGGTATTTTGTTTCCATGTGGTGGAATGCAATGCTGTTTTTTCCACCCGATTCTTCGTCGGCCAAGTGCTCTTTCAAACGAGCCTTTGTTCCCTTATACACACAGCATCACATCTCCTACACGCCTTATCGTTTACCATGCGAGGGCACACAAAACATGCATGGCAAACGATACACCCATATTACATGCAATACATGCCTTCTGTAGTGTTTCCAATAACCTCCAACATAGTATTCACAGGAGGACCATTTCCAGATTCCTTACTCACTACCTACCTGGAAGGCTCCTCACAGCCTTTGTCGTTGTTCTAGTGTTGCAAGGATGGTCAACAGACAGCTGTTCTCCTATCCTGCTCCGCGGCAATTACAGCTTCCGCGCACACATCGCCTTGCACGCTCCTGACTCCATGGTATGCATGTCACCTAGGAGAAAATGTGCGACTTCAAGCCCTGAGGTGACAGGATGCGCTGGACTGGCTCACTTACACCGTGGAGATAAGTTGACCCTACTTGTGGTCTTTCTAGAACAAAAACTACTAAGAAAATTCTTGTAGACCTCCTGTTTAACCCTTTACTTCACGGGCATTTACGAGAACTTCCACCCTCATTTCCTCGTGAAAATTACCAGTTTCTCCACAAATGTGCATCCCAGTTGAAAATTAAAGTGGCACTATCATTGATTGAAATGCGAACGAAAATACCATGGCGCCAACTAGCGGCACTGATATTGTTAACAATTGTAGCTTGCTCCCAGGTGCACGAAGACGAACCAAATTTTAACTCAATAATTAAGGAGGTCGTGGCTTGTTTGTTTCGTTGAAAGAAATGCCGTTATGCATTCCATCGCTTGGTGCAAGCAACAGCTAGATAGTGCAATATAGCGCTAGATGTTGTCAGATTTCGTCTGCTTTTAATCGGTGATAGTGCCACTTTAAGCTGTAACTTTTCAGCTGTTCGCAAGTTTTTATTTTTATTTCTAAAACATCCAGGCAGCTTCAATACCATGGCTTAAAAAATGTAATAAACTGCTTAATAATTACTTCTCAGTAATTTGAAGTGCGAGATACACGAAACGCGTAAAAATGCGTATGTGAGTGAATCTTGTAGAAGCGTAGAAAAGCGTATATGTGAAGGAAAGGGTTAAGCTTGGCTTCGGATTTAACCCGAATAAGTCGGTCCTACACCCCTTGAGATCCTTCATCTTCCTCGGAGCTTTTCAACCTGGAAGATGTCACCATTTGGCCATCTCCAGAAGATTCTTTCCAGGAGTCCTCACTCTGCTGGGCCATCAGAACTTCTCGATGAGATCCCTCTACCAGATCGTCGACCTACTGAAAACACTGCGGTGGGCCTTGTTCCGTACGGCAGATGATAGTACTCCCCCTGCACTGGTACAGGAATACTCATTATCAAAGCGAACTTCGACAAAACATCTTCAGCAAAAATGACTAGCTGGATTAAAACTGAGTATAACGCTCGAGAAGCATCTAACACCACTTGCATTACATTAACATTCGAACCATAGCAACGGAGCCCATCTCACTTCTTGGAACTTGCACAACAGCATTCCCATTCCTGGGTTTTGCAAGCTGCATCATGGTGAAATGCATCAGTCTTCACGTCACACTACAGGGACAAGACCTCCCTCGCAGGTAGACTTCACAAGCTAGGACCCATCATCACCTCCAGAAGTTTAGTCCTACCCTCACAGCACTAAAGACGAAGACAAACAAAGAACGTCAGAAAAGAAATCCTAAAACCTGTTTAATATTGAATTAATAAAGTGCTAAAGTCTGTGACTTTGGGGGAACCCGTCAGGTGGTGTCCGTTGCCATTATTGATGAGGTCTTCTGTAAATGCAAATTTACAGGTAATGTATATTTTCGTAGCAATAGAAAGAGAGAATTGCCTGCTGCTGGCTAAATTCTGTTCCTATTGCATAAACAAAGTGTCAATGCCTTGGCGACATTTTGAGAGGAATAAAAAATGGCTTTTGCCTGCCTTAACCGTTTATGTATTTGCTGGAGGGAGGTGTGCATGCCCACTAAGGGGTTGGCGAGCTGGCTGGTGATTGGCTAAATTAAATCTCTAGACGGGAAAAGCATTTGAGAAAAAAAATGCTAAATTTACCGGTGCATTACAAGACATGTTTTTTGGATTAAAGGAATATAGGAGCAGCATAGGTCCAAAATACACTTGAAGTGTGCATTTTGTGATACAAGCAAAAGATTTGTCACAGACATAGGCCGATACAGTATATAACGATCTGCATATGGATTATGGAGGCATCGTAAAAATTAAATATTTTCAAGATGGCGGACAAAAATGGCAACCAAAAAACAGATTTTTGCTTCCAGTGCCTAAACCGTTCACCCGATCGAAAACATACCGGTTACCAATTATGTTTAGAATACAATTTTCTTCAGGAAAAGGTCTATTCATATTTTTCGTAAAATTAACCCTTCTGACCTAAACCCGTCATTGAAGTTCTATTAGGCCATTTATGTATGCTATAGATACAACAGCGCCCATGTGTATTACAATTCCTGACTTTAAACAGCTGCAGTGTTAGTTCTAATTAAGATCCACTAACATAATTGAGCTTAAATGACAGGTGAAGTTGTATATTTTCCAACAAGGGTAATTAAAAAGATTTATTTTAATTAGAAGCTAAGCTACAGACTTCGGCCCTGTTCTGCAGAAAGGGTCTAACTCAAAAACTTCCGTTCTCGGGAAAATACTTTTAAAGTTTGAGTCTGCTCAAGTCGATGTCAAAGGTTTTTTTGAATTACTGAATCCATTATTCTACAGACTCAACTGTTCCCTTTAACCCTTAGAGTGCGGGCGACGAGTATACTCGCTAAAAACACAAGCACAGCTTTGAGTCCTAAAAACAAAGTCCAGAGTATGCACGAGATGGCCAACAATGGAGAAACGACAACAATACTAGGTTCCCTTAACAAGCCGACTCTAGAGACGGCCGTGGCCGAGTTGGTAGAGGCGTGTGCCTGAAGTTAAAGAGCTCCTTCAAGTTGCTAGTTCGAGTCCCGTCCAGGTTACCCCTACTTTTGTGGAGATAGAAAATTAATTCAGCAGTTAAAGGGTTAAATCACAGTATTTAAGGCCACTTGAAAAAAGAAAGTTGGTTCTCGGGCATTTTTCTTCTGAAATCCATGCGGGCGGAATTTTATTTTTTACTTTTTATTTTTCGGCCCTATTTTTACGTACATTTTTGGGAATAATTTTTTATTTTTAGGTAAAATAAAGAACACTGCTTCGTAATTCTGCTTACCACATGTCCATACAATTATTTAATGACAAGAATGGTAATTTTATATTTTCATTTCTTACTAAGGACCCTTTTTGATCTGTAACTTCTACTTTTGCCGCGTCGTTTCTTTTTATTTCCCATCAAAAAATCGGTGCGGGAGGGCCTGAGAACCAACTTTTCTTTTTTTAATGGTCTAAAACATTATTTTAATGTACAATCACAAAGAACACACATTTTACTTATTATTAAATCAATAATAACATTAATATTGTAACATAAAAAGGATGTAACTGTAGTTATGACCACTTGTGACAACAGATTGTTACACAAAAAAGGTGCAAGTGCCGTGGTCCCTAGGAAGTAGCAGCCTTTTTGCGTGACAAATCTGCAGACCTAAGCAAGTTACATCCTTTTTGCCAACTGCTAACTTCTGATTGACTGGAGATACGATCCTAAAATTTTTTATGGCAATAATTGGTGACAGAGGGAGTAATTTGAGAAATGTTATTCAAAAAGGGTGTAACTCGAGTTACACCATTTCTGCAGAACAGGGCCGAGTTTATCTACGATGTAGCGCTTTGATTTTTGTATCGTTTTTACGATAAGTTCCATCTTTAAACCGGTGTAGTAGTCGTTTTAAATTAGATAAATGGACTTAATTAGGCTTAAGTGAAAGATGAAGATGTATATTTTCCAATAAGGGTAATTAAAACTTTTTCTTTTAATTAGGAACTAAGCTACGACAATTTTTCTAAATTATAGTGATGTGCTTTTTGCGTCAGTTTATCACAAGTTCCCTTTTTAAACTGCTACAGCAGCCGTTCTCGGATATATAATTTTAATTACCCTTGTTGGAAAATATATATCTTCTTCTTTCATCTAAGCCTAATTACATCCATTTATCTGAATTAGAACCGCTACTACATCAGCTTAAAGGTAGTACTTGCCGTAAAATGATGCAAAAATCCAGGCGCTACAATGTAGATAAACTGCCATAGCTCAGCTCCTAATTAAAATAAATCGTTTTAATTACATTTGTTGGAGAATATACATCTTCACCTTTCATTTAAGCCCAATTATGTTAGTGGATCTTAATTAGAGCTAACATTCCAGTTGTTTAAAGTCAGGAATTATAATACACATATGCGCTGTAATATCTATAGCATGCATAAACGGCCTAATACAATTTAACTGCCGAATTTCGGCCAGAAGGGTTAATTTTACGAAAAATATAAATAGAACCTTTTCTGAAGGAAATTTTATTCTAAACATCATTGGTAACCGGTTTATTTTAGATCGGATGAACGTTCTAGGCGCAAGAAGCAAAAAACTGTTTTTTGGGTCGCCATTTTTTGAATTCCGGGCTGAGGAGGAGAAATTCGATTTGGCACTGGGCAGACTCGGATTCAGCATGCTCAATTTAGGTTAAAATCGCCCGGTGCTAAAATGACCCAACATTTGCCGTTGAATTCATTTTAGAGTGTCTTTTCTGGGACGCTCTTTTTTTAAAGTTATTCAGACCAACCTAATTATTAATACGACCAAACAAAATTTAAACCATTAAGTCCTAATTTAAATTCATAAATTTAATCAATGAGAAAAAGTGATGATCATAAATGACGTCAATCAAGGATGACGACAACTAAACGCAGGTAAGTAAATGATGTAGGTGTTAACAACAAGTGACTTCACCAGGGAGGACAAGGAAGGAGACGCAGGTAAGTTAATGACGCAAGCGGGCAAAATAGGTAAGTTATGGAGTTAGGGCCAATTGAGATAGCTTAAAGCTATTAGGTGTGAAGGATCCAAGGAGCATGCGAGCGAGGCAGCGGCCGATAATTACGATATCGAGCTGGACGCTATCAGGAAGCCCGATATTCTCTTTCTTTGAAGTGTTTAGGTTGCGGTTAATGAAAACCTATTTGTATCAATGGGCTTCGTTCGTTTGACCAGACACTCTTATAAAAGCCATAAACTGTTCCTGTCCATCAGGGTGCTCTACTGCCAGTGCAGACATGTTCCTCAAATGAACAGGTATCCACCTTGCATAGTTTGTATGGTCCAAAGTGTGGAACCAGGGGACTAGCTTAGTCAGGGTGTCGAAGTACAACGGGAAGAGTGCCTACCGATAGGCAATGCACGTAGACGAGAACCAGCAGCTCCAGTTCGTGAACAACTGAAACTGAGGGTTCGTCCTCTTTGATCACACCAGCATTCAAAGGTAACTACATCATTAGGATTTCTTGCACAGCCACATTCATATTCTCTTCTATGCAAATCAACTACAAAATAATAGTTAGACGACACAGCAGATCAATTGGCCGCCATCTTGCAACAAATTACATTTCATTACACCTTGCATCACGATAACTACTAAATATAAGCAGTTGTGATCATGTGTGAATGTATGCAAATATTTGACATTAAAATGTGTGGTTTAAAATCATTTTGGGCGCCATCTTGGACACCATCTTAGAGAATGATAATTTTCACGATGCCTCCATATCCAGATTTGTTTGTAATATATTGGTCCTCGTCTGTGCAAAGTTTGATGCTTGTATCACAAAATGCACAATTGAGTTGCTATGCCGCCCCGCTAGAAAGTTTTAAGTCAGTGCAATTAGTTTCCAGTGTTTTAATATCCTTTTGAACACTTATCTAGGATTGTTTTAACTGGCCAATCGATTTTCAGATCATCCATAAATTTAAGTGGGTGCAAGGTTCAGACAAAACCTGGAAAACCTAGAAATTTCAGGGAAAACGAGATTTTTTGAAAATCGGAGAAAAAACCGGGACATTTGAAAAAAAAAATGCCTTTGTGTCTGAACTGTAAGTTCCATTGAATTAGTAGATCAGAAACAAAATCCTAGGTTAGTAGCAAATATTTTAATTTGTGCTTTAATATGTTCCAAGTTTTTTAGATACTACTTCAGTAAACCAAATCTTAGGTTGATGCCTAAGGACATGTAATATCCGCGATAATACTAAGCCCGATTTTGCGGCGACTTTTGTTGCGATGACAATGCAATTTTGCATTGGTGGTTATGGCAGACGAATTCGGTATATTGAGAAAGTTTATGATAACAATACCAACGGAACACGAAGCTATGGTTGCACAATTCTAGCCCAACTGTGTTACATAAATGCGCACCACTACGTGGCGGAGAATGATCGACTGTTCACTTGCGGCAACCTTGTGTCAACAGCATTGTTTTGTGCTGTTTCACCGGTGTATTGCTTCGGTGATAACTGCTACCAGAAGTTCGTTTCAGTAGCTAATTATACTGGCTTGTTTTTCATTAAATTTATCTACTGTAAAATCAAGTCATTTTGCATTAAATTATGCGGTATTTATTGAAATTTACGGCATTTTGCAACATTTACTGAATTTTGCGATAATAATTGGGTGTTTTTGCTTCAGCTAGTGATTGTTTACCTACCACTTCAAAAATAATTTTTATAACTCATTTAGAGAAAATGTTGCGAAATTTGCGATTTCGCAAAATTGCAGAAATTACATGTCCTTATTGATGCCAATATCTGTGATAAAAATGTCCCGTCTGGACTAGTCTCTAAACAGTTATTTTCTGGGATGTTGGATTATTTTTCATTCAAATATTAATAAAAACATTATTTTCATACAAATATTAATAAAAAACATTAGCTACTGCCTCTTTCCCAACTAAACATCTTCTAAACACCTGGAAATTGCCGTTGGGTGGATCTGGAAAACCTGGAAATGTCGGAAAGTGAGAATTAAAAAACTGTCTGAACCCTGTGCGATTAACTCTGTGTTGTATCTTGACTGTGTGTACTGCAAAAATTCTAGGACCAAGCCAGAAGTTTGTGTAATGGTAAATGTTTACTTTGCTTTTGTTTTTCTTGAGTAGGGGCTCCACTTAAGACTTAAGTGTGTGCACTTTTGGAACCAGATCGTTGAAATCTTCAACTCAACTAATTCAAAACACTTCTACACTTCTGCTCCAAAATCCTGTTGTAATTATGAGTACTGTACTGAATTCAACAATATAACGAAAATAATACTATTGTTTTTGTTTAGTCATGTAGTGATGTATGAATTCTTGTCGGCTGGCCTTAAGTTGTACGGCATCTATGTACCTTACTCAAAAACAATTGTGGCGTTTTAGCTTAGGGGACTAACCAAACATGGTCTAATATGGGTTCTATATACAGGCTGTGGCTAATAATCATAATGCAATAAATATGTAATAATAGTGTGGTTGTATAATGTGTGACTTAACATAAAATGATGCTTGGCGTTCAATGTTACATGACCAACCGTTTAATTTTTGATGGTTGCTTGTTTTTGTGTATTTACAGTCTAGTAAAGGGTTCAAGACCACATCTGCTGGCATTACGAAAAGTATCAAGGTGGAACCAGGTACTCTTGGCAGCGGCACACGTTGTGACACATCTGACGACGAAGACACCTCCTCCCATGGGACTCTGGACTCCATTATTCCTCCACCGTCTAATTTTGAGGGCCACAATAATCCGTTTCGAAACCTTGACCTTTTCCCGTTATCAGTGTCACTGCCGTTGGCTCGTCCCATGAAACGAAAGATGAGTCAAGAATCGAAGAATGGAAAGCTACGAAAGGGACGCCCTCGCGCAGTGGACAACAGCACGTGTGCCAATTTCCTCGCCAACTTGGGCCGCTGTCAGCCAGGACCCAATGGTTTGAATGGCTTGTTGAATGGACGGCTTAGTGAAGGCAGTGCTGACACGGGCAGCGAATTTGACAGCGATAGTCTAACCCTTGAAGCTGTGCACAACACGCACATTTCATTCCACGATCTAAAATCGTCAGTGCACAGCTACTTTGGCGCTGCCAACCGCATTGCAAATGGAGAACGGTTTAATGTTTTGGCCCGCAGAGTGACACCTAACGGGAAAATCCAACACTTGATTGAGTGGGAGGGTGCGAATGCGTGACACCATTGAAGAGGCTGTTAGTTACCCAGTGTGTGTATTTATGAGTGAAGTTTGTTGCCGCGCGTATTTTTGAATTATTGTGTAGGATGTTTTAAGTAGTTTTTCCCATCACATTGCCAGAACGTTTTCTGTATTGAGTTCAGGAAGAAATGTTAGTGAAAGACAAGTTTCAAATACATTATTGACAAGAAACCAAATGTACATATTGTTAGCGGAATGATTGTTATCATCAGGGTTCGTGTGCAGGCTGGAAAAGACTGGATTTACTCATCTAATAATTTTCAAGGAATCAAATCTCGAATTGTCACGATAAACATATTTGTTACCGTAATTCCACTGAAAAAGCCTTCTTTCATGTAAACATTGTCTGCATTCCACCAGTAAAAAAAAAAGGTAACACTCGTAATTCAGTGGGATCCAGGCATTTTTTTACTTCCATGTTTTGAGTGTTTGTTCCTTTTACATGATTTCTCCTGTTTTGGTGGCTAGCGTCGGCGTGTTACTATTCTTTAATTCCTTTTAATTGAAACTAAAAGAATACTCAACCCTCCGACCGTATATTTTTTTATAGATGGTTTAGTTACTCGAATTAACGTTAAGAAGCATCCGACGCCAATAGGTGTTCGTCCTTAAGCCGTACCAAATTTTTTTAAATAGCTACTTTCAGCAGACGACGCATGTTTTCTGACAACTGCTGGAGAAAATTCTGTTTTGGTCGCGCAGCACGACATCTTCTTACTGCATTCCATAGCTACCTGTGTGAACTGCGCAAGCGCCAGACACAAAACGGCATCTCCCAGGACTTGCACAGTACAGTGGTTGGAAGCAGGAGGGTTATGACCACACCCCAACTACCTTTAAGAAAAATGACTTCGCTAACCTGTGTGTCGTGAGCTTTCGCTTCTTCTTGGTAGGATTACGGTATAACTTGAAAGACGCAGTCGTTTTTATTTATTTCGATTTAACTATAAAGGCAAGCAAGATTTTATAAGTTTTAAAACCTTGGCTACCGACGACGTATATATACGTCATAGTAAACTTCTGCCACAGCTCAATGAACGTCATGTATATACGTCATGTGATAAAATCCAACAAGAGGTCAAAAACTTACAATCCTCACCACTAGATGGCATCATCTTTCAGTTGCAGCCATCAGTGCGTGACGTATATATACGTCATTGGACCGTGGATAGATCTTGACGTATATATATCAGGGGTGAGGTTCTTCCTCTTTTAGACGGATTTCCTTTGTTTTGAGCTCTGCAAACTGCCTTGCCAACACACTCAAAAATCCAAGATGGCTAGCATCTATCCAGGCCCCAATGACGTATATATATACGTCATTGGGCCCTGGATAGATGCTAGTCATCTTGGATTTTTGAGAGTGTTGGCAAGGCCACGAAAAAAAATTGTTCGGTTTACGGGCGAGGATGCAGATTGAAGCACCAGGCATTTGAGTCGTAATGCATTTTGCCACTGAACAGTGGCAACATGCTAAATGTTGGGCATTATTGCAAGGCTTGTAAAATTGGAATATTGTAATGAACCTGAAAAAAAAATACATCCTCCGACCCTGGAAAAGGCTGATTTTGGATGAGGGCATGTGAACCCTATGTTATTATGGAACAGCCGTTGGAGGCCAGCTTAAAAGATTTTTAGTAAACTTGGCCACCTATCAATAGTAGTGGAGCAATGGCCAGGTTAGTTAAAGGTTCAGGCATTGAGATTGGTTTGGCTTTATTGAATGTCAGCTGGTCAGTGTGTGTTAGTGAAGTTGCCTAGCAGGATAGTGCAAACCCGTAGCACGGCCTTGTATTGGCGGAAGGGTTATTCCAGGCAGCCGAACAGTTCGTGTTTCTTGCACCTTTAAGAGCTGAAAGTGATCCAGAAACAAACTGAGCAAAATTGAGCCCCCTTCCAAATTCACATTCAAGGACCTGAGAACCTTAGTTTTTTATTGTGTCAAGTACTTGTGACGGTGATTAAGTTTTAAATTTTGCCAGTAGGGTATTTCCGAGATGATAATATTCTCTTTGCCTGTGTGTAGTCTACTAGGGCTGCCTAAGCAGGTATTCAGCATGAACTAAGCTTCAATTTTGTTTAATTTGACAAAATATAACTTTTGTTTTTTGCCGGCGTGGACTGAAAGACAAGAGCTGGTAACAAAACCTTATGTCAATAAGACCTTGAAAAAAAATTGTTTGTTTCTGTGGCATTTTCTGCAAGCTAGAAAAGTTAACCGGTGACCAGGTTTTTTGTTTTTATTTATTATTTAAGTTATGAAGTAACTACAGTAATAGCAATTTGTATGCTCTTCACCTAGATTTGCTATTCATTGTACAATGGCTGCAATGAGAGTCTATCGATTCACAATGTACAGCAGATGCCATACTTTACACACCTCTTATAAGAACGAAAACCAGTCCACAATTTCCACAAATTTTCGACAACTTTGAAACAAAACAAAATAATATTTTTGTTGAAGTTTCTTCCTGCCCTCTATTTATTTCTTAATCGCCCGAGGAAGACAGCAGGAAGAAATTTCAACGACACAATTTTTTTCAAAGCTGTCGAAAATTTGCGGAAATTGTGGGCTGGTTTTGCATAAATTATGGTGTCTGCTGTAGAATGTGCAGTATTCATTATAGTTTACTAAGGCTGCACCAATACCGGATAGGCTACACCATTACCATATCGGTTCGGTTGCTGATATTTGCGGTATCGTATCGGGAACCGTTCAAGATTTACGACATGCGATTCGTGCCGTTTTGCTGAGCTATGTTTTAACTGTGCGTTACCGTTAAAAAACAATATTTTAATAATTATTTGACTTTCGCAGAAAACTACATCATTGATGAAAAATTGGGGACACAATTTTGGATATCGGTATCTGTACCGGTATCGGCAAAGTTTCAAAAACTGGTTCGGTATCGGGTCGGTGGGTATTGGTGCAGCCTTATAGTTTATGAGAGTTACACCTCTAAAAATGTTTTGTCTTACATCCAACAAGAAATCTGCGTTACAAATTTAGATTTTAGTGTATCATTATTGTTTTTATTTTGGCTCGAAAAACCTGATCAACGAGGGGTTTTGAAAGCATAGAAAAAAAATTTTGAACGGCCCAAGTGACAAAGTCTTAAATTTATTATTAGCTTAGAAGGTAGAAGACACACACTTAAGATACAATTAAGGGCCAGTGTGATAAAGTTAGGCATTTTCACTTTCTGTAAAACGCTAACCAAATTTCGGATTAAATTCGTTTAATTTAATGCTCAATACACAATCAAAGGGTGGTCCGCCATTGTTGTTCTGCCAACAATGCTCCCAATCACTTTTCGTTTTGGGCTCGGTTCTACTCTTAATACTCAAAGAAGTCCAGAAGCTCCTGGACAAAGCGGGCATCCCATTATCCCCATTATCTCCCGTGGACACCCTGGGTTTCATCAGCCCTGTGAGGTCATCATGATTGCGAAACTGATTTTTAATCTTCGCAAGCAATGGAATCAACAACTTTAAAATGATCACTTCAATATGAAGACCTGGCTTCAACAATGTAGAAGATGCATATTAGCACGTTCCCCAGCACCTGTCCGTCTTCCATTACTTCTGTTTCGCTGTGGATGGGTTTACGTATCATTTCGAAGTACTTCCTTTCTGCCTCTGCACCGCTTCACATGCCTTTACGTCCATCCTCCACCCAGTCCTGAGGCACTTACATTAACAGTATGTCCAGGCGCATGCTTATTTGGATAACTGGCTGGTCAGGAACCTCACCAAGAGTCTCTTCGTCAAGATTTGAAAAAA
Source organism: Lithobius niger (assembly GCA_023313725.1). Classification (NCBI taxonomy): domain Eukaryota; kingdom Metazoa; phylum Arthropoda; class Chilopoda; order Lithobiomorpha; family Lithobiidae; genus Lithobius; species Lithobius niger. The sequence goes on from JAHWFP010269247.1 coordinate 79,992, forward strand.
TGTTTGTCCCTATTGTTCAGTTTGGGACTGGGGGTGAATGACAGGACGTAGCACCTGCCCTCAAGTCAAACATTCACATTCCAGGCCACTGATTTCCACCGCGCCCATTTCTGGTAAGACAATCGGTTGAAGGAAGAGGAGGATTAATTGAGTCTTTGGGGGCCCTTCAGCGACGGGACGAATTAACGACCAGATAGCTCTGCAAAATCATTTGAAAGATGGATGCTCCTGGTAATTGTAGGAGCATGGAGTATGAGACCCCGGCATTGGTTTTGCGCTGAAGAGTGGGTCGTCCGAGAATCTTGGGAAGATTTTCTATTGCTACAGGACAAAGTAACCCACATACTTCAGAAAAATTTGTAAGAGAGGTGATGTAACTTGTGCAAAGTTATCCAGCAAGCGTCAGTTAAGTTGTAGTTTGAAATAGTTTAGAAATTTACTACCACAATCTGAACAGAAAGAAAACAATGTAAGATTTTAGGTTATGTAGTTTCAAACAGAAATAAAAATAAAAGCCTGGCCACTGGAATATATTTTGCACTCGTAAAAAATGGCCGAGAACCAAAACATTTTTTTCCCCATGACCTTTCTTATCCAAATACATAGTTACATTTAAATGAACCCTCCCAGCTCCCCTCTTTCATTGAACCAGAAAAGGTTACCTAAATGAAAAGTGATTGGAAGCATTGCTGGCAGAACAACAATGGTGGAAAGTCTGACTAAGCACTATTTTCTTTGTTTATTGGGCATGGCACATTAAATTAAACAATTTAAGCGAAGATTTAAAGGTAAGCAATTTAGGATAAATAAAATCTAATTTTACCTTTAAAATACCGTTTTTGGAATGTTTTCTTTCCTTTCCCCCTCCTCCAACAAAGGAACAATACGTCACAAACTTTTGACAGGTATAGAAGTTCGACACCGACAAGGTGTTGTTTAATGTTATTTTTCTTTTCAATTTTATCATTAGTTTGGTTGTTATTTTCAGCCAATTTGCAAGGGGTAGAGTAGCGTCTACATAATTTTATAGTAAGTTCCAGTGTGACATTGTTATGACTGAGGATGCTTGTTGCTGTTAGTTGATGTGTACCGTTTGTATCATGAATGTGGTGCCGTTGGCCGACTTGTCGTTGATTTGTAGGTAATTTGGTCTCTTGTTTCATAATTAATTGTTGCTTGCTCGAGTACTGCACGCCAAAGACTTGAGAAAGTTAATTTCTCTCATTAACTGGTAAAGCTCATTCAGTTGTTTAAATCCTAGACCAGTACGGTAATGAAAAGAAGAGAAGAAAAATACATTTATGTATGTCCTATAGTATGTGTAATTATGGGGGTGTCATGGAAGGGATTTTTCCTCCACGTATAGTTTTGTTACGTTTGTTTGCCCCCCCCCCCCCCCCACCCTTTCTAATAGTTGTAACCCTAAGTTCATTGCCCTAACCTTTCAGAAATTAGGAAAGCACCGTATAAAAGATAAACAATATTTCTTTGTTCTCAAGCGGATTTGCTAAATATGTGCATTTAAAAGCCCACATGAAGACATGAGCATTTGTTTAGAAATGTGTACTTTAATGAAAGTTTGAATCAGTGAGCTACGGCTATGCAAAATTAAATGTTTGGTTTATAGGCATTCACGGTTTCCTTTAATAACCGCGGTAAACAACTTTTATCTGATTCCTTAGTCAACCGCTAAAATTCAGATGTTCTTAATTTTTGACTTTCAATGATAAATAATTTTGGAACGAACTTTTCACTGGTGCAAATTTCAAGTATTTAGCTCAAATAACTGAAGTTATTTGGCAAACTAAAAAAAAAAAAAGCTTAACGTGTCAAAGAATTGCGGGTCAGTTAACATGTGTTTTAAGTTTCACCCGTAAAAAACACTTAATTTTTTTTGTGGCCTAAATTTTGTAATTTTTTTCAAGTGTACTGTTTCGGGTACACGTTTTTTCAGGTCAGACGTGGGCAGACTTCAAGTTTTGTTCAGTTCGGCTGAAAAATAGGGGTTCAGTACAGTGTTTATTAAATGAGGTAATTTTAAGCTCCGAATTCTATTTACTGTTGTCTTACCAAGAAGTGACAACAGCTGAATTAAGCAATGTGTACAGAATTACGTGCTTTGAAGAACTACCATCATGATTTTCCAAAGTTACTGCTTTTAATTTTAAATGTCTTGAAATTGTTTGTGTTGATTGCAAGTCATCTTATCCTTGTCTTTAAAGGTAATTTAATTTTGATGTTATAAAAGGTTGTTAATTAATTGTTGTTTGTTCAAAACACAATACAAATTTTGTGTGTAATTGTGACTTAGAATATAACTGTAATGGATATGTGCATTTTTTTTTGTTAGTTTGGTTAAAGAAAGCTTAAAAATTACGAGTTAACGATCCATTAGATTTAAATTCCTAGTAAATGTTGTTGAGCCAAGGGGGAAAAGTTTGACTTGTAGGTTTTCAGTTCTGGGTTTTTGATTAAAGAGTAAATATTTTGGATTGTGCCCAGATCCCATTGTATAACCTCCTCATGCTGAGAATGACCAACCCATGGAGGAGTAGTATTAAAAACAGGTGTCCAGGTTTGTTGCCCGATAGTTTATTAGAGATAATCTGCCTAGCTCGGACATAATTGATTTCCAACTTGTGTGCTAAAACTCCTTATAACCATTCCCACACATCTTGAAGATAATAAAGAGTAGGGCCTAGAACGGAGCCCTGTGGCACCCCAAAAGAATGTACTATTAAAAAGGTAGGCCCAACAAGGGTAACTCCTAACGCTGTACCAACCTCATCGATAAATCTGCAGTTATTTAATATTGAGTGTATCGGATTGGAATCGGTATTTCGTGGCGATTATTCAGATACCATACTTTCACATTGCTGAGAGACCTTTATATTCCCGGTCTGCTAGTACCCACGATTCTGGAGAAATGGTAGCGCAATTCTCTTTAAGTCATCCTGAACGAAATCAGTACCGGTATTCAGAACTTTGTGTTCCCTGCCTTCAGACAGCCACAATACCGAAAATGAGAGCGTAACACGAAATCTCATCTAAATGAAATCAACACAGTGTATCAGCATAAGCATCGGTACAACAGATATCGAATTGGTATCGGTAGTAAAGGTATTGGTACAGCTTTAGTCACTCCTGAGTGAAATGGGGTTCCTAACAAAATACAGGTTGGTTCAAAAGTTGTTACTGAACATTGCCTTAATGGAGCCATATAAAGGGTTTATATGCCAATTTGAAGGTCTGGCATTTTTGACAAATCGTTGCTTTCAGGCTGGAATTTAAGGCCAACTGAAAAAATGTGCATGCTTTTGGTTTTATACGTCTATTCCGTGATTTCGACGGTTGCTAGAATTGGTTTGCAACTTTTAATTTTGTTTTTCTCAACTGCGGGCATTTTTTGTTACCACTTTATGATGGAAGCAACACGGTGCGCAATTGCCTGTTTTACGCTGGAATGTACCGTATGTATTCCTCCTTCCAAACTCGTACAAATGATAACAAGCCAAAAAGCACCATGTTCAGAATTGTCATATTTTGCGGGTTGAAATGCATTTTGCCTTGGACCACGCATGAATTTTCGGCCCGCGTTGTGTTAAATTAATGCTAAAAAAATATTTGCAAAAAAAAAATGCAAATTGGAATTATTGAACCTGAAAATTGTCATGGAAAATAGAACCCTGGAATTTGGATTAGATGAGTACGAACCTTGCGTATACCGTTAAAACAACTTTGTAGTAATGAGAAAATGATTAATTAGTGGAGCTTAAAGACTATGATCTTGCTGATCTCCGTCAACAGCATCAAGCAGCTAATTGCTATTAAAGGTAGTTCTGAATATCATCGGTGTACGTTGGAAATTATAGGAAATCGTTAAACATTCCCCCCCCCAAAAAAAAAAGAAAGGGGGGGGGATGATAACTTGTAATAGTCATTATTGTTTTATGAAATCTAATGACACCGTAATAGACATTTAATGTTGGACCGTCACTCTTATATGGGGAAAAAAGCAAAAGTGAGTAAAATAGTACTTCAGATAATCAAGATTGCTCAAAGTGAAGTAATGGTTGTTCATTGTGATATGCTTACACCCCTGACGTAGATTACTTGCTAAATATTATTGCCGACAACAACTAGAATTGGAACACTGGTAGGGGAGAGTGAAGGTGACTGTTAGTCAGATCCACAAATCGGACTAGTGTACGAATATTAATAGTACAAACATTAAATGGGGCAGTTTGCGAGAAATGTGCAGTGTTCAATGTCGTCATGAACAGGGTGGTCTTAAATAACGTCAAACATTAGTGCAGGCCTCCAAATAAGAATTTTGTGCTCATGGCAAAATTTGCCTCGAGCAATCTTCACCTCATGGCAAAAATGTTCTACCTCGTGGCAGTGGTGTAAACTTCCACCAGAGCACATTTCTGTGATGCATAATCAGCGATGAACATTCCTTAAAAAGTCGGGTAAAATTAACTTGAGGGAAGAATGCGACTACCGGTAATATAAAACTGCAATAAAAATTAAAATGTCGATTTCCAAATGTCACCTGCTTTACTTTTATTTTGAGAACTTTTTTGGGGGGCATTAAAAGCAAGGCCTAAGATTACAGGCATTTGACCACTTTTCGACTGCTCGATCAGGGTTAAACCTGAGAGAAAAGGGCCTTCTTCACTAATTCTCCTTAATGCGGACAGACAGCATCAGCGGTCAGAGTAGCTCTCCAGTCACCCGCTTCATGGCGCTGAACATTATTTCTACAGCTGATATTTAAAAGATTTTTTACCTGCTTTTTTATTCGCCTTGGCGTCTTAGAGCCTACATTCAAAGCATAGGAAGAAAAAAATAATACCATGCGTATTAAAGCTTTTTTGAACTATATTGCCAAAATTACGGTGACTAATTTTACGGTTACGTATTGTGGCGTACTATTTGATTACAACCTCGAGGCAAACAGTGCCATGAGCAAGGCCGATCCTCGTGGCAATTGCCACGAGCTATTTCGAGCCCTGCCCTATTGATATTGCTTCCAGATTGGTTGCATATTCAGGAACTTAATTCAACGTAAAACGTAGACATTCTGCAGTTTTTTTGTATTTTGTGTTGATGTATGTCATATATGTAAAGTTCTTTTAGAAGGTGGCAGTGTCGTGACCTTGAAGGGGGGGCATGAAGATCATTTATCTTAAAAGTCACTTCATTTCTCAATGCTTCCTAATTATGCTGTAACATTGTTTTAAGGGTATTTGGCTCTATTCAGGATATATGCAAGTAGGCACTACTTTTGGACCAATCCACGTACAGCTCAAAACAAAACCTGAAAGCAGCTTCTCTTTCAGATAAAATTGACTCTTTGGGTTTGCTTCTCCGCAGAGACATTGTTGTTGTTTTTTTTTTTTTTTTGTAAATTAAACGTTTAGTTAAAATATTTGACAGTTGGTGCCCTTTCATGGGAAAACGTCAACATATCCTGGAAATGTTGGGTAAAGTAAAAATTAAGCATGTTACAGTATGCTAGCTTTGTTTGTCTCATGTTTTTTCTTCAGAAATCGTTTTATATGTGCAAATATAAGTTGAGTTTATTGCATTGGCAGCATGCCTTGATAGATAAATCTCCGTTTTGGCAACCGAAATTGATTTAGTTCCATGTATTACTTTTCATGCTCTGAAGCTGACTTGTTTTTGGTTTGATTAACTGGTTAGCACTGCAAGAAGAATGCTTGTATGCTAAAACGGAATGAATGATTGCCGTTCTCGGTTTGGGACTCTGCCCCCACAACTTAGTGAGTACATTTTTAGTTTCGACAGGATCAGGACATTTGTTATATTGTTGATACCGTGTTTACTTTTTTATGTGATTAGTGTTGACTTGCACCCCAAAACAACTATTAAGCTGCTGCTGCTATTTTAAGTTATTAAAAGAATATTAAAAATATCTGGCAGTGTGTAGTTTACTATTAATTTCTTTGTTTCTAATAAATTACTGTATATATTATACGAAGATTTTCTTTAATTTTGTCACGACACTGCAGCAACTGCTATTAACCTGATGTGCATTTGCAGTTTTTGCAGAAAAAAAAGCAACTTACTGAAATGAGCTTACAAATTGTCATAAGAAGCTAGTTATGAGAGAGTGCACTCTTTTGTTTATTTCAAATTTTCCAACCAATGTGATTCAAGCATGACTAGGTTGGTGCCGTTTGACGAAATTTTACAAGATAGCGCAAGCTTTACTCGGACAGCCTTTGTTTTATTTAACAAAACAGCAAGACGAGTCGCTTACAATGCTGTCACAATTTTGTTTTGTACTAGACCCGCGTTTCCGAACCCGTGGAGCAACTGCAGGGAAGGCGCGAGTGGCTGCGGTCGATGTATATAAAGTTCAGTGATGAATTTTTTTTTTTCAACTGTATCGCAAATGACGTTATGTTGTGTAAGACCAGAAGTTGGCCAAAATTCTAGATAGATAATCCTACCGTAAATCTATTTTAAGGCCCACGGGCTGTTAAAATTAATTTGATTATTAGTTTACTAATTTATTTAGTTGCTTTTAATTGTGTTGCAGAAAAAAAACAGAATTTAAGGGGATGAATGTATGAAGCTTTTAGTGAATTACTAGCAGATATACCGGTATTAGCATTAAAATGCTGTAATGTTAAAAATCGTCAAATAACCTAGTTAACCGGGGGGGGGGGGGGGGGGATACGTAATATCACAATTTCTGACCTTAAAGCATTTTAGGGTGAAGTTGGGGAGGGGCAATAAGGCCGCTAACGATTAATTAAATCGTTCTCTGCAGTGGTACTAAAAACACAAGATGCACTAACACTGCATTAGTAATTCGACGTGTCGTATGGTAGAATAAAAAATATCTAATTGACGTATGAAGTTGGAACAGCAGACATACCAACAGGACAATACTATATACTAAATGCATGGTGTACTGAAGAATATCTACTATATTGCACATTATATTAAAAAAAAATTGTCTCCTAGCGTTTGCTGCTACGATACGGCAAATGAGCCAGAATCTTGTGTGCGACGATGCAATCACTGACCAGATAAGTTTTCATCGGACGCTAATACTGGTTTTCTTACAAAAAAAAAAAAAAACCGAAAGATTCGTTGTTTTACAGTTTCCCGTATCCTTTGTTCTTTTCAGACTTTTACATTTTTTAAACCTTCGAACACCATATTTCGTAAATTCAGCAGGTAATTTGGTGGTGGGAAGGGAGGAGAAATATTGCGCTGAGGGTACGCAAGGTTGACTACTTTAAATTTATTTACACTTTTTAGGTGTATTAACAAAAGTTAAAATATTCACACGAAAATTGTGACAAAGTCTACATTGAATATAACACTGCAATTTCATGTAGCCAATTTTTGTTAGGCTACTCAATACAAAGTACTTGTTTTACTAGCGTTTTATAATTATCTTTATTATTATTATTTGTAATTTTAAATCGGGTTAAAACTAATGTCGAACCAATAAAACTTGCGCGAGTCTTCCTGTTACAGATTTTAAAAAAATCTGAAAGTCAGAGGCCATTAGGAATATCCCGCCCTTCCCTCCCTCTGGCCAGTCCGCCACTGTGAAAACAGGACATCATTCGCTTTGCTCACTCATTCAATAAGAAACACCACAAATACGCGTAATAAAATACTGTAATATATCGCATCCGAAAAGCAGCGAGGATGGTGCATTAATTAACAGCAAAAGTCTTATACGAGCATCGCATTCATTGTATCGTCCAGATTCAATCATAGAAATTCGGTGTACCATCCAGATCACCGCATAGGTAAGTGATGACTTACTTTGTTGTTCTGCGCCATAAGAGAGGAGCCATCTCGACGTATACGATAGCATCTAACCGACAGCAATGTTGAAGAGCCGAAATGCGCAGTTACGCACCGCAATTTTTTCTATGATCGGCGTTGAGCGCACACCTTTACGCCGAGGGAGCGCCGACGTAAGCCACTGATCGTGTACTATTTGACGACGGTTTTTCGTTCAGAGACCTTTTTAGAGGTTAGCGAACTAAAACCGCCCTAACTAAATGAACTAGAGCATAATACCTTGTGTACTGGCGCAGTGCAAGTCACCCACCCGCATACTTGAAGTTCGCCGGATCAGAATTGAACAAATATGTCTGGTTTTGGAGATGTCGCCGACGCAAATCGGCTACCCCCGTTTTTTGGCCACAACGGCATTAATTCTACGTGTGACACGTCGAATTAATGATGCAGATGCGCGGTGTTTTATTTTTCCTTTTTATGCACCGGTGTTTTTTAGATGTAGGTGATGGCTTTTCTTTTTACCAAACAATAGCTTACATTTTGAGTACAGTGTCTTAAGATTTAATGCCAGGTTCAGCAACGTTCATACTGCAAATGTTGCACACTGGATAAGTTGTTCTATAGATCAAGGTTTTCAGTTGTCGCGCTTCTGAAGGGCCCTTAGATTTATTTCTAGGTAATCATCTGAACGGAGCTCGATCGTCGGCTTAGGGAGTGTTTGGCGAAAGTGTTGATGTGTTTGGAAATTTGTTTAGATTATGGCTTTAAAAAAAAACTATTCATGCCCTAGGAAAAAGCCCATTTGTGAGCTCTTAAGAACCACTTAATTTTTAGTGGCTTATGAAATTAATCAAACTTCGGCATAAACTATAGAAGTTCTGGACTGAGACATGTGAATGTAGTACAGTATGTCTATCTGTAATAAAGATTACGGAATTGGTGTAATGGAGAACGGTTAGGCTTTGTTGAACACACCAAACATTAAATCTTTCCCAAGGTTTGTTAAAAGAAAGTTCAAGTCCCAGTCTGAGCTAATGTCTTACCGGGAAGTAATGTAATGTGTTACGAGAAGTACTGTATGTTTGTTTTTTAGCTGTGCAGGCATTTACCTCTTAACCGCTGGTTCGTCTGTCTGTAATTTACGTTGAAGAAATCACAAAAAATACGCTTATTTTAACAAAGTCAAGATATCACACTGCATATCTTTGCAAATTTTTGACGATCTGCGTCCCTGGAGATGGAAATTCACAGGTAATCGTCTTCTTCAGGCCAGTCAACTTGAACTCAAAACATTGTGCACCAACCGTTCGTCTGCTAGGTTACAGACAGAAGCTTGAAGGTTGGTTAACAAATACCCGAAGAGGTTTGTCCAAGATGGCGTCAAGGCATCTATTGCCCAAGCTTGGTCGTCCGGGACTGGGCTGATGAAATGGGGAAGTCTGGCATTATACCTCTTGGCGAATAGGTTGACCATTGTTGTCCCCCAAATGGCATCTCGAGAGAGAGTCTGCGATTACATTCTGTGATCCTGGAATGTGAAGAGACAGGAGTGTCGTTCCTAACTGAATGCAAAGCTTGAAAATCTTCGAGGTAACATTCACGACCAAACGCGTACATTTTTTACGCACCAGTCTCAGAAAAGCGAAAAACTAGTCTATCTCTAGCAAATTTTCGACAGCTTTGAAGAAACGTAATATTGTCTTCCTGCAACGTTTCTTGAAAGTTGTTGACAATTTGCGAGAGATAGACTGGTGCGTAAAAAAAATGCCGATTACGTTTGGTCGTGAATTTGTTGACTCTCAAAGTAAGCAAAGCCAGTTTGCTGTATTTCAAACGAGGTGACATTGTGAAGGTTTCTGGAGGTTCCGCCTCCCTTCCCGAGATAGACTAGTGTAGTGTTGTCTATTTGTCTTTCCTTGTGCCGCGGATTAGATAGGATTGATGGTTTTGATGCCAGCCTCGAGTTCCAGAACGTTTGTGATCCAATTCAGCCTTTGTCTAGTCCTGAGGCCTTGAGGTCCCCGATGTGGGATCCCCAACCTTCCATTGAAGCATCCATCTGAAGGATTAACTCGGCTGAGGTTCGTAACGTGGAAGTGTTTGGGATAAGACATGAACATCTGACCATCACAGGAGCGTTTCAATGGGTAAAAGATAGTTAAGGCAGTCGCCCGAGTGAGGATTTGTTCCCCAAGTGTCTATGCGATAAAGGTGGAAAGGACGGGTCATCAATCTTCAGTAAAGGGCAAAATTTGCCGTGGAGACTGGTTTTCACGTGAGATTGTTTAAAGTCTGCTAGCCTGTACAATTTCTGGCTTAGAAAAATATGGAATGTTGCAAGACGTCTTTTATGTGATCACTGTTGCAAAGGATTTGAATAAAGCCCTAGAAAGTGCAACGAATGGGGTGGTAATAACCTCGATTTCTTGAAATTGTTTTCCAAAGCCTAGGAGGTGGAGTAGATGTAAGGTGTTTTGTAGATCTTGCTTCAGATGATTTGGGTCTTGACATCACTACATCATTCAGTATGACATTGCTAAGCACTAATGCTGGGCGAAGGATGATGAATTACGGCGGGCGGCCCATGACCTTCCAATCTTTCGTCAGCAACATCAACGGAGACCGAAACAGCCGAACGACATGGTACGTCACGGCAAGGTCTGGCACAGGTAGAAGGTTTGCCAGGTGGAGATGACACAAAACATGAAGCTACAGCACGAGAGCAAGAACCAGCCAGCAGAGAGAGTCTCTTCCTCGGCAGCTTCTCAAGTCAGTCACAAGCTTTAGCCATCTTCCTAATTTTTCGTCTTCGGTTTCACTATAGTCAGCAATGCCCACACAAGGAGATACCAGGAACGCACGAGATTTGTGTCTTGGATGGTTTGCTAAAAATCTCTACGGAAAAAATTGTAAAACGTTCCGATTCTTACTTTGAAATGTCCCAGCCATCGGAAAACGAAGCACAATTACGCAAAATTTCAATGACAGATATATCAATATCTTGGTGAATTTTCGATAGTCAAATAACAGCTGGAGATGTATAGTCACAGCTGACTATTTTCATCAAGCAAAGTGCACCGCTTCTTCTTGTCAGCTATTGACATATCTTTGTCCAAGGGGGAAAAGTATTTGAGAATAAAAATGCTAAAATTTAGAGGTAATGTAAAGTTTCGTAGCAATAGAAAATGTTTTCAGACAAGTATTTACTAAGTAAAATGTCAGTTATACAATTTCTGTCAGGCCAATTAGGAGAATTTTAGGGGATTTTGCGTGTAGGAGGGGGGAAGAGACTTGTTATAATGTCTGTAGTACGTAAGCCAAGACGCCTCTCACTAGATTCACTGGGGACCGACGGACAAGCTTGTAACTTTAGGAGGGAGGAAGGGAGGCGTGCGTGTAAGCGGGAGTTAAGTCCCAATATTCTACTGGGGGAAACATCGAAGCTGTTAAGTTGTTAATACTGGCAATTCTTTTTTGGAGGAAGACACAAACAGAAACATTGAAGGACGAACTTTGCCTTCTTAACTGCCATTGGTCAGGCTTACGCCAGGTCTCTTTAATACAAAAGAGTTGGTTCGTGCCCAAGCGAGAAATGGCTGATAAGTGCCAAGGCCTGCTGGGGAGCTGCTGAAACTTTAAAATAAATGACTTTAGCTAATAACTAAAGCAAAGCATTATCAGATGTAACTGAAAAAATACACTCCAAAAATATAGTTAAAATTAAGTTCACTTAGTTAGTGCAGCATTTCTGTACCAACACACTTGGTTCCATACATTTCAGTGTTCTTTTTTAATCGTGCCACTCCTTCACTGGCTAGGATAGTTCTGGGGTCAGGAAGCAAGAATATCATCTTATCTTAGCAAACCTTGAGTGATCACGTATGTCCAACGTTTCATGCCAGTAGGGGATACTACCATTTGGGTGCCAAGAACTACTTGATCGAAGCTCTTGAAAGTTAAGGAAATGGACACCATAAATACTTGCTAAAACAAATAAAGGCCTTATCAACCATCGTGCAATGTATTACAAGTGTCAACGTACTACTGCTATAGCTAAACCTCTTCGCATTCGGAAAAATAATTAGGACATAACTAACCCCGTATCCAATCTTAGGTTATTCATTTCAATTTGGATCAGAGCCCTCAAAACTGATAAATGGCAACGCAAAGTTCACAAAATAAGTCATTTATTTACACAAAATGCGCAACCATTCAAAGCCAAATTTTACACAAGTCTTGATAGTCCACCTAAATTCAATTTACATAAAAATCTTATCAAAATCTTTGTAAAATAATAAGTGTATAGAAATAATGAAATGCACATCATTTGTTAAAAACAGCAACACAACACAATTCAAGCTGCCTTTTAAGTTTGCGTGTAAAAAATGTAAATATATTATTTCTTTTAGCAAGTTTGTGAAAGGCATTCCTACATTCGTATCCATCAACGGAACTTGTGTTTAGCTATGCTACCACAGACAAATCGCAATGCTACCAGAGACCCAAATTATCATAACTACATGAATTAGGACTTGTGTCAAACGAAGCCCTACACCGATATTACAGTGTTTTAGGACTATGTACTTTCCATATTAATACCGTTAATCTCATGTTTGCATGCGAATCATCATCTCACTAAAACAGCAGTAGCAATGTCTCAGAACACTCTCCGAATGTGTGGTGACATTGGTTATCTGGTGTGATGGCCATTGCCCTCCGAAATCAAAGACGCATGAGAAATAACTCGTGATCTTCGACGATCCGGGTAGCGGTGCACGCCACCAAGCCGCTGTTGTAGCAACAAAAACATGAGCGCACACGACGCCTTACATGGGTTACCAGCTAGAAGTTTCCAAATTATTGCCATTATACAAAAGGAAGCAGCTGAAGCAGTCATAATAATTTTGGCAGTGAAGTTTCTCTTTCCTAAAATGTGTAAATAACAATTTTGAAGTGTGGCCTCAGTCGCAGTGACATACAACTCAATAATGCGTATTTGCAGTTAACATAATTTTGTCTCGGGTAGCAACAAGGTAGCTGATCGTTCCCAAAACAATCTTAATTTCAAAAGTTGCCGAAATCTGCTAGGTAATTGCACTTGAGTAGTCTTTATAGGGCAGGTGTGAAAGAATAGCACCCATTCTGATACTGGTTTGCAACTTTAGGTAGAAAAAGTGTAAGCAATAACAAAATTAAAACCTTAAAATTCGTGCAAGTACATCCTAAAGAATTAGTTTGTCAAGTCGGTGTAGTGAACATTTAGGTGGGGTTACCAACTACTGTAGTAGTTTCCTAATTATCACGACTAAGACAAAGCAGGCAGCTGAAGCAGTTACAATAATTTTGTACAGAACCTTCCCAGCAACAAGATAACGGATCCTTCCCAAAATAATTTTACTTAGAAGTTGCCAAATCTGCTAGGTAATTGCACTTGAGTAGTCTTTATAGAGCAGGTGTGAAAAAATAGCACCTATTCAGATATTGTTTTGTAACTCTTGTTAGAAAAGTGTCGGCTATAACAAAATGAAAATCTTAAAAGCAGTAGTGTAAATTTCTGAAATACATGCTAAAGAACTAGTTCATCAAGGCAGTGTTATGAACATTTTGGTGGTTGTGTAAAGACATAGTTGAGACTACCTGGTCATTGCTATGCACGTCTCAGTAAAATACATGTATAAAAGTAAGTAATAAAGAATAAGTGTTTTGTCATGTGTCTGTTAGCACTGGCCACGTACTCACGCTTTGATCTACATGTATGACGGAGAAAGCAGAACTGGAATGCTGGCAGCATCAAAACATGCCTCACATCCTGCAACACACAAACAACTGAGGCTCACATTTTGACAAAAGGCCTGGGCAAAAAGAAAAAAACAATCTACTGGATGGCCGCTTAGAAAAGGAAGTTGTTACTCGAGCCTATTTCCCTAAAAAAATTGGTGCAAGGAGTTAGTCGACTTGAATTATTTTTCGTATTTGATTTTCGGGCACTATTACGGCGTATTTTCCAAATTTTCGGTCCTGAGAAATTTCCGTAATTTGCAGACTGATGTTATATTTCAAAGTTTAGCAGCTTTCTACATTTATTTAAAATTTTTTAATGTTAATGTCTATAGTCACTGTCTCTCCCCATCCCACTCCCCAATAACTATGCAAAATTTAGACGAATTTGAATGTTTCAGCATATCATTCAAAGAGTTTTCCTGAGAACTATCCAGTAGTGCTGATGCCAAGGCTGCATCATAAAAATTCCTAAGTTGTTGCACTATTGCAACCAAAATGTAAAGGCAAAAGAAGAACTACTTTCAGGTTTCATTTTTGCGTAGGCCTACTGCAGCCAGATTTTCAATATTCTTACAAAATCGTGTATCAAAGATTGTCGTACTGGCCCGATTGAATATAAGTTACGGTAGAATTGCAATTTAGGACTCACAAATTTAACAAAAAAAAAACTGGCAGGATTATAAGGTGGATGAATACCCAAGATTCTGACAGTGCCACTACCAATATAGTTTAGCTAATGATCATTTGGAATATTCTTTTTTTGCATATAGGGTTTTTTTTATGAAATTGTGGAGTCCATAACAATTTTGGTTTTATTTTAATTTTTTCTAAATAATCCAACAAAATATTTGATCTATAGATTTCTCAATACCACTAAATGGGCATTAGAAAATACGATTGGAATGATATATTCAAACTTCTAAATATGGCCGAGTTATAGCTTTGGGTGCGATCGGGAACTACTCATTCGTTATGTACCACACTCATTTTCAAAAAGTCGGATATAGTTTACACAATATCTAACAAATTTTCGACAACATATAATCAGTGGATGGTAGGACTGTGCTCATCTGTCTGCTTCAGGTTCAGTTAGTTTTTTTCTCGCTACTACATCGTCGTTTGTGGGTTTGAAATTTGGCGCTTGCTGTTCAAATCCATAAACAAAGTAGAGTGAGAAGACATGAGCAGTCCTACCAACCACAGATTATGTGCGTCGAAAATTTGCTAGATATTGTGTAAACTATATGACCTTTTGAAAATGAGTGTGGTACGTAATGAACGAGTAGTTCCCAATCGTAAAGTAAACTTTCAGAGTAAGAATCTTCATCATTTGTTTGCTGAGATTCGGATGCGAATACAAGACGAAAATGCAGTTTTAATAGAACAAATTCGAAAAAGAAAAAATACCACCTTGTATTCAGGCCCATAAATTTTTTTTTGGTCAGTGTTTTCAGCTTTTTTCAATACAAAATAGTGTTAGGCTTCTTCTCTTAACTAAACTGGGTAGGGCCTATATATTTTTTGCATAGCTACTGTAAACTGAACCATACTTTAACATTAGCACTAGGGCAAATCTGTTTTGACTACTCAGTCAGTGAATGAAAATATTTGCGCCATTTCCTTCCATTTCTTGAACGGGTAAGGTTTGAGAAAAACTGCCTTTGTAAGTAGCCTCAATAAGGTAAAGTACAATGGTTGTTAATAGTGAGCTAGACAAGTGCTAACAGTCACAGGTTTATCGTGCTTGTGAGTTGTGATGTGGACAACAAGTGGCCCTCAACAAAAACAAAAAGAATAAATGCAGGCTGGTGACATACCAATACAAGAAAAGTGGTGCAATTTGCTCAGGAAAGATGTTAAGAGATTTTCTGCATTGAGGTGATTTATAATACATAAAAGTTAAGCTAAACTTTCACCTTCGACACAGGATGGTGAACCTGCAACATGTCAAAGGTGGCAAGCTGAAGTACATAATATTCACGCCATTTTCGTCGACTCATCCTGATATAACACAGTACCGTGAACACGGTTTTTCCCTTCAATCTCTCCTTCAGTACTAATTACTGTAGTTCAAACATCGGCAAAAGTAGATTTCAACATTTATGCATCACAGACTATAACAAGGTACTGTATTAAAATTGGGACTTCGTTCAATGAGAGTTCACCATCCTCAGCCTAGATTGCACAACATCCCATGCAACTTAAAAATTTAAATGCCGTGTGATAACTACATTTACTGTGATGACAGCACTCCACAAATTTATTTGCTAGTTGCTACCATGTGGCATGTTGGTGCACCGCAAACATTCAGAATAACACAATCATCAAACAAGGATGTAGAGAAAAGGACAACGAATTTTGAAAAGCAGCCAAAGTATTGTTAGGTTCTTCGCACTGTTACGTCTGCACCTTGCTTCATTTGAACCAGGAGAAAGAACCATTAGGCCATGTAAAAAAAATTGTTTGGTTTACGGGCAAGGTTAAAAATTGAAGCACCAGGCATTTTATTTTATTTTTTATTTCATTTAACTGCACACATTTATTTGTCATGTACCTAGCTCAAAGCTAAAAGAGTATGCAGCAGCCTAAAAAAGTATAATATTCTGGTAATATGGCATTTATGTTGTTTAGTATTAAAAATATTTTAGTTTTTGCCAAATAACTTCTTAGTGGTTTGAGTTAGAGGCTGAATTAACACCATTGGAAAGCTTGTTTCGAGCCGGTTAAAATTGTATACTGGAACGTCAAAAACTGTCAAAATTTGGCAAAAATATGAATTTTAGCAGGTGGACCAAAATTGACATAAAAAAATTTGACCCGCGATACTTTAAGGCACCCCCGCACGCGCCTGTAAACCAAACAATAAACTTTGCGTGGCCTTAATAGATATCTGTACAGCCAACAACGTATATTTCTCAATCAAGCAGTTGAAAAGGAATAGATTTTCGGAGGAAATATGTTGTTTCATCACTTGGGCATACTTGCGTGTCATAGTTAAAAAATTCACTGAAAACCCAGTTTTAATAAACTACGACTATACACAGCACTTCAGAAAATGCTCAACAGATCATTAATTCACTTCACACGGATACCAACAGGCCTTGATGAGCTTCAACCAAAGATCTTCCTTAAACTGTACTGTAGTCTTGTTAGAAGCATCATCGAATACGCAAACCAAGCTTGGTGGATCAGACTTGAACGCGACAAGGACAAAGTGGAAAGACTCCAGAGACGTGCTACAAAGCGGGTCATTGGTTTATCCAATCTGCCGTACAGTGAACGTTTACGACGACTCAGACTTCCCACAATGGCTTATCGACGTTCTCGCGGAGACCTTATCTTTGCTTATAAGACTATTAACTCTAATAATCCACTTGAAAAATCTTGGCTTTTTGTCACTGATGATCTTAGAACTAGAAACCACGGAGCTAAGGTTGTGAAACAACGCTGCCGGACATCATTACGACAAGAGTCATTTGCTTTCAGAGTGTGCAATCTGTGGAATAAGCTACCGGCGGAGGTTGTGAAAGCCCCTTCCGTGATCACCTTCAAAAAACGTCTTGATATTGTGTTGCCCTCCTTTATACCGCCCTACGAGTACAAAAATTGGTAGTAGGGGATACTCGACGCCATAAGCCAGCAGGCTTTCTGTCGAATTTTCTTTCAAATTCAAATTCAAATTCAAAACTAACTAAGCACTTCATTTGCAAATCAATTGACCAGGATCACCTAGAACAATTTAGGGATGGCTTCCACATGCAGGTTGTCTAAACCACTTACTAGTGCCACCTGTCCGACTGAAATATGCCCCAAAGCATTGCTTGCTCTTTTTTTGCTGACAAGCCACGCTCAACCAACACACAAGATGGATGCCTGTAAATCTGTGATCCATGAACTAACACTGGATTTTGCAGCTACTGTACGACCTAACAGACAACTGTGGTAGTTAACACTGACTCAGTACAAAAAGTACATAATGGTTGCGACATAACATACTTTCTAGGTTAATTAGGATAACGTCTAATCGAGCCCCAATAAAATTATGAAACATCTGTCGCCTAGCTGCCTACTACAAAGAACAATGAAACTTAAGTACATACTCATTCATCAAACTGCCTTAAGTGACTTTAAGAATGTACATGAATGGAATGTAGTTTATAAGCTACTGCTTTAAAAGGTAGCTTACATCTGGATTCACATCACATCTACTCTGGAACTACACACGTAGTGATTCCTGAATTGACCACTTCTTTATGCGATTTGCCATGTGACTTAAATCTTAAAAAGAGCACTGCAGATGTACAGTAGTAAGTCTTTAGTAACTATTTTCCATAAAAATTACCAGTTTGCAAGCTACGTTAAAATTACTGCAGGAAGAGTGCTTGGAATGTTTGTACGAAATTTAACCTGATTTGCGTTTGTTTTCGTTTGGACTTTGTTTCCATCCTAAGAAGTGAGACCTCTGAATGACAATACTTTCCCTTGTACATTTACAACCAATGCCAGAAAATCAAGTTCTTTCATGAACAAGAATAGTTCAAGCTAGCTTGCATGCCCAAGTTACTACTCCGAATGCTAGCTACATAACACACCAAGTGCCCACACAAGTGGAAGCGCCTTTCTCTTGGGTTGGTGACCAATTAAATACAAAAATTATTTTAGTCGGCATGACATTACGTAAACAAGTTCAGTGGTCGGGAAACGGTAAATAATAAAGCTGCATTGCTGTACTTCTTGGTTCTTATTATTATTTTTTTTTTTGTTTGTTAAGTTCGACTTAATTAAAGGCACATTCTGCATTTTGTGGTTGGTTTTCCAAGACACTGCGACTAACATGAAAATGCATTGGAAGCTAAAAATTTCAAGATCGCTTGTTTTAACATCCCGCCGAGTGTGATCAACCAAGAAGCCAAGTTAACAGCATGTTATATACAAATGAAGCCACACGAGAAGGCATTAATTAAATCTTAGAGGTGTGCGATACTCCAAAAATTCGAGGAGAGTATGCAGCTTGAACTCTGCTCATTGCTCACATTAAAACCCGGTAAAAATGTGATAACTTTATCAATTTTTGGCCGATTTTGGCATTTCTATATACTCAACTCATCGTCTTGATGAAAGCTTTCCTGAGGTGTAAATTAAAATCCAGCAGCTCAAACAGTTTTCAAGTTATGTCCTTAAAAGTGGAAAAACCACTCTCACACACTAACCCACAGTCAGTGAAACAGCGTCTTACTTCTTATTATTCTAACAGGTTTTAGAAATAAAGCTTGCAAACAAACTAAGTTCACCAAATAATTAAACTCTGCTTGACTGCAAACTTGGCTCGACTCCACTTGAATTAAATTTCTTTTACTTGCACACCCTTTAAGAGGCAGGTATTTTGGATAGGCATGTTTGTCGTATTAGGCCACTCTTGATCTACGACTTCCTGCTTCCTGTTTATATGACTTAGCTTTGCTTTCCTTAATGTGCACAGGTTCCCAGGAAACTTGACTACTCTCATGTCTCTTCACAGAGCCAGACTACTCGAGTCAAGCTCAACAGGGTCTTCTTTCCTGCACATGCAAATCTTGGCCGTGATCAGACCACTTTTCATTTTTCCTGCGTTAGCAATGCTGGTGAACATAAGATTGTAGTCCATCTTTGCGCTTATTATAATTATGTTTTTTTTTTTCCGTTTTACTATTGTTTGTAATGAAATACCTTTCTGCTTGGCAAATAAAACTGACAGTGCATGAAAAGGGTAAAAGAATCCATGAACTTGCTTGTCAATTTTCGTTAAGTTTACCATTGCGGTCTAAGTATTTTTGTACCTATTCACGAACTGATGCACTGCAGGTTAGATTTGCTTGTCGCATGGTACTAATTTAAGCTATAATCTTATTTTGATAGCTGCTGCCACATGTAAGCTGAATGCTAATATTGCTTTAAAAACCAAGCCAGGTTACGTGAACAAACTTCACTTACATTGCAACATCACCTGGAATGCTTAAATATATCGCCAAATCAACCAATTTCATTAAAATGTTGCAGACAATGTTACCACGGTCAGACTTACATGTTACCACGGTCAGACTTACACAATTACCTAACAGTTAATATCATTAAGCACTACAACCATTTCCTTGGATAAAATGTAATGCCATTAGTTGTATGGTTATCTAAAATCAGTTTGTTGACAATTCACGCTTGGACACCAAAACCGTGGAAAAGAACAATTAATATATGGCGTCACCTAGTACACGATAGACACAATTATGCTCAGAGTAACAACATAAAATGACAACCTTCATAAAATTAACATTTAGAAAAAAAATTAAAAGTTATGTACATTCAACAAGGCTGTACCAATACCACAATAGGTAGCAATTTTTTTCTCATAATTGCTTAATATTTTTCCGAATAGCGTTCCAATACACCATCCAACGCTTTTTTTTTGGCAGCTTTTCCGTGGTGCTAATCTTAGGTAATAGCCCAAATGATCGCTAAGTGTAGGGGGAAAACCTACACGTATATCACACGATACAAAAAAAAGCTGAGTTAACATGCCGGGTAAACATAAAAAAATATGGTCTGTAGTCACAGGGAATCAAAATAAATTTTAACCCGAGATTTTTTTTAGCATTGGTATTGATCTTGCCAATATATGTATCAGTAGTGGCAAAACGTGGTATTGGTACAGGCTTAAATTTAAATTATGTTGTTCAGTCCTCCCACTCCAGTTAAAATAATAGTGACATTAACAAAGGAAGAAAAAATACACTAGTTTAAAAATTAAATAGCTGGCAACCACAGAACTTGCCCCGGGGCTTGTATTTGAGATGCTCCTCGATATACTGGCATGGACACCGCGCTTGAACACAATGGCGTGGAGCTGCAGGAGGCTCTCCTTCTGCTCGATCGTGGACATCAACTGTTAAATCCAGGCGATGGAGGCTATATTCTTTCACCCAGCGTTGACTATAGCGCAGTAGTAATTTCTCTGCTCGTTCCTTAGAAAGAAAAAAACTTATTGAAAAAACTTGCTGAAAAAACGTCAAAATACCATTATTACCTGGTTGATTTTGGTTTCTATTGCCTTCAGTAAATTTACATTACCTGTTTTTAGCATTCTCCTTCTCCAATGCTATTTGACTTAGAGAAAGTCCGCGTCGCTACCCACTGCGCTTCCTACTGTGCAGCGTCCATCATATATATATACATATGCATATACTCACACGGAGCCAAGTGGTCCATCTTTTCTATCCTCTAATGTGCGCAGATGGCAACAAGAGGGGAGTAGGATGGGAAGAAGGTAACGTATATTTTCTGGAGGCAATAGAAACCAAAATCAACCAGGTAATACTGGTATTTTGAAGTTTCTAGTTGCTGACGAAAATATGAAAATATGGTTTGGACAATGACCGACTTGACCCCTATGGCAATCATTCGTGGTGAAGTTTCTCCTGCTTTAGAAGTAAATGGAAGGAATAACTGAGTGCGGCCTCGCCTAAGTGGTTTGGATGCCTTGAGATAAAACCGG
Source organism: Lithobius niger (assembly GCA_023313725.1). Taxonomy (NCBI): domain Eukaryota; kingdom Metazoa; phylum Arthropoda; class Chilopoda; order Lithobiomorpha; family Lithobiidae; genus Lithobius; species Lithobius niger. The sequence continues at coordinate 101,101 of JAHWFP010269247.1, forward strand.
ATGGCCCGAACGGAGCACAGGGCGCGCTCCAGGTCGTCTCCTAAGATCTGAGAGAGAGCGGGAATAATGAAAGGCTTGGGGTGTTCGCTGGGTTTTTGAGTTTTAGCACGGAAGGTTGCCTTACAAGTCAGGGTGACCCCTGAATAATTATCCAAGAAGAAATAATCTATAGCGGTGGCAGGAATTGCTTGCAGCTCACTACAGCGGAGGCAAGCGGCAAGGGCAACTAAGATTGTCTTGTGAGTGAGGTGACAGGCGGATAATGGTTCGTAAGGAGATGAAAGAAGCGCTGTGAGGACGATGGAAAGGTCCCAGTTTGGGAATTGTTTGTGGATGCGGGGACGGTCAATCATTAAGGAACGGATTAAGGATGAGATGCGGAAATCGTCAAGGAGGCCAAAGTTGCCAAAGTTAAGGGCGGAACCATAAATTAAAAGAGTCGAGCCTTGGAGCCCATCCTTGAATAGGAACGTCAGGAATTGGAGGTCGGGAACAGAGGGGTTGACTGGATCAACCTGTTGTGAGACACACCAACGAAGCCATCGCTGCCAGTGGCTGTCGTAGATCTTGGTAGTGGATGTCCGAACAGTCCAGGAGGCGATGCAAGGGCCTGGTCTGCAAAAACGCCTGCTGCTTCGAGGAATCGGACGATAGTAGCCACCCGTGTAACCGGAGGGATAGTGGGTTGTGGTGGTAAACCGTTCCGCTGTTCTGTGTGAGGAGATGCGGAAGGAACGGGAGTTGGCGAGGTTGGTCGATGAGATCTAGGAGAGCCGGGAACCAAGCTGCTGACGGCCAACCCGGTGCGACTAGGATGAAGATCCATTGGTTGTTGCAATTTTGCTAAGTATAAGGGGTAGTAGTAGTGCTGTAAAAGCCGGGTTGTACCAGACTGGGAACAACTCAGATTGCTTCCTTGTGAAGATTGGTAGTGATTTCGTAGAAGAGTGGGGCGGACGGTGGAGTTTCCATGTCCCAAGGTGGAAACTGTACTGGAGGGGGATGAAGGAATCGAGGATGGAAGGCGTTGTGAATGATGGAAAGGACGTCGGGGTCGGAGGTGATGGAGTGCCAAACTGTCGTGTAGAATCGAAGCCCCCCCCCCCCCCCACAGGTTGGGGGTGGTGCTACTTTGGGGATCAATCCTCGGAAAAGGGTATCAGATTCATGGACAGGCTGGTTCCGAAAGACGTGCGGGTGGAATCATGGAGATAGGGAGCTGCGTTAAGAGCGACTTCCAGAAGAAGCAATGTGGAGTTAAACAGGGCTCGAGTAAACCAATTGGTAGCATATGTCACAAAACATGCTTTGCGGAGTACTTGATTGACAAGGAATGTAACTGAAGGAGGAGAATCTGCGGAAAGGTGTTCACACAAGGCGTTAGCTGCTGTATTCAACACATCTGCCTGCGAGGTGGCGCGAAGGCCAAAGACTGGGACTTCTGCACGGCGAGGCAGAAAATTGGAGGAACCAAAATTCATTTTCGCCTCTGCTGTGAGGAATTCAGACTGAGGTTATGTATCGAAGTTGCGAGGATTGGCAGTCCCGTTTCCCACCGGGCGGAAGAAGGAGGTCTCTCGTCCTGGTAGCGGAGGCGTAGGATCCTTATCCGATTCAAGAGGTGTTCCATTACCTAACAGGATACCCTCGGTGAGGAGTAGAGTGGTCAGGAAGGTCGTGGACTGGCGTAGGACCGGTGGTTGGAGAGGAAGTTGATCACGTAGACCAAGGCCATATCCTGTAGAAAGTCCCCGATTCAAAGTGCATCCAAGGTAGGATCTAGCTTGTAGAGAAAACAATCCGGTACTGTGCTTTCCAGTCTTAAGTAGGTCAGAAAAGGAGACCTAGGAAAAACAGGATCACCAGAAAATGGAGGAACGTTTTGAGCAGGAAGGGTTTTGTCATAGGAATGATAAGATGCACCATCATCACCAGTATACTGAGAAGACGGGTTGACCGGTTCCCCGAAGGATGGAGGCGGAACAGGATCAGGACGTTGTGATGGGCCGGAATCGGAGGCGGAAAGCCGTGGTCGTTCAGGGAAAGTAGCTATCCAGGCTGAAGTAAGAGGTTTGGGGTCAGGAAGCACTGGTTGCTTGCGCTTGAAGGTATCAATGGCAGAATCCATGCGGGCGTGTACTTGCGTCATGGAAAGAGGTTCTTCCGTTTTGCTATGAACGGAATGTGAGGCACCCGAGAGTCGAGAAGAACGCGAGGAAAGGTCCAGAGGGCTGGGAAGGTTAGAGGCCGCTGACTTGGCAGTCAGCTTCTGGGCTTTACTTGGAGCTTCAGGCAAGTGTAGCATTCCTTAGCTCGGTAGAGTTCATCACTAAGAGAGTGCTAGTCCCGACTGGCGGAGGACAGCCTGCACGGAATGGGAGAGGATGAAACTTGTGTTGACCGGAGGGATGACCGGAACGGTAGTGTCGGAAAGGAATGGATTATCCATCAGGACAGTGGCTTCCAAGGAGTCTTGTCCTGAGTGAGTTCTAGAATTTCAACCCACGGATCAGAAGCATTCAAAGGAACAGGGGAGGAGGTCGCTGGGCGGACCAGTGGATCCCTAGGTGTTTCCTTAGCACGATGCATTCCACAGGAGGCGGAACGCAGGCCAGACGGAGGCGGAGGGCAGCCGGAACGGAAGGCGTCAAACAGCGGAACGATGTTGTCAGGTCGCTTGTAGAGAAGAAAAGATGGACCCCTCGGTTCCGTCCGAGTATAAATATGATGGAGGCTGAACAGTAGGATGCACAGTGTGTGCATCTCTTCAATTTCTTTAAGTCAAATAGCATTGGAGAAGGAGAATGCTAAAAACAGGTAATGTATATTTTAGTCGACAACTAGAAATCCTGTTTTACAACACTTTTGTTAGTTGGGGTGAACCTTGTTAGTCAAAAGTCTTTTTGTTCATTTCAGAAAACCACAAATGTTTGGAAACAATGACTTACTAAGATATTTAAACAAATAGACCCTTCAGTTACTTTGTACATAATTATGCGCTTATATATTTTCCACAACAACTTCTTTATACGAAATTATCAGCTAAAGTTGGGTGTATAGATATTCCATGACAAATTCTCAATACCGAATAGAAATTATCAGCCAAAGGTGAACATTATATTTTCTGACAATTCTTTATACGAAATTATAAGCCAAAGATGTATCTGTATATTTTCCTTGACTTCTTTATACAAAATTACATGTATAAGCCAGATGAGCTTGTATATTTTCCATGACAACTGCTTTGTACAAAATTACTCGAAGATTTGGCCTTTTAGAATTTGTTGTATGAAGCATTACAGAACTAATTGTAGTTAGCGATGAAATTCAAATCCGGGGAGGGGGGGGGGGGAAAGGAAAGCAACAGTTATTCTCAGAAACGTGAACGTTAGGCAAACTGTTAACTGGTTTTTAATTTAGAATTTTTAGTTAGTCGCTCGCAGACATCAAATCACATAAGCCAGGGAGTTATGCTCATTTGAAGTATATAATTGGAAATATCGAACAATAGGGACGAGGAGAGGTGAATAGCATTATGTAACTCGCAATGTAACGTTTTAGCTTTAATTTTTAAAAATGTTGCTCGAAAATGTCGGCTCGAAATGACATTATCCACATCGCACAACTTTAATAAGTTCTTTACACAAAATTATCAGTTAAAGATGAGCTTATTTAATTTCCATTTCAACGTCTTTACCTGTTTGCGCGACACCCTTGTATTTGTACTACCAGTGATGATGATGTCGCTATCATCAATGTCCATTCGAGACTGAACGCTTCGTTGACCTCTTCTTGGCTAAACACACAAACAAAATTGTGATTATAGCACAAAGATGTATTTTTACACTGTTGGCCAAGCGAAGTGAGGCCTTAATACGAGACCGAGTTTCGATTTTGTGTCTTTGTGTTTTCTGTTTGGGAAGTGATAGCATTCACAAATTTTATTCTGCATCAGTTCAAATTTACTAAAAGGGAGCTTTGGCACATAAAAAAAACGAACTCGGAGATGAAATTCCTACCTCAAATATTTCACGGTCGGGGCCAAAATATGAGGTACAACACTGGGCAGAAATCTTAGGTTTCTGCTCTGTGAACAGCATGGTATTTAAAAAGTCAGAAGAATACTTTATTAACCTAACATGCAATGCTTTGCGCATTTAGCAAAAAAATGTATTGCATAAATTGTATAAAGCAAGACACAGAAGTGTAGAACTTATAATTAGACCATGCCGCCGCCGAGTCTAATATCTTTCATTAAGTAGCACAATCGCTATAAAATTAGAAGCTGCAGCCGAGACTAGCCGTAATGACAGTTTTCAACTGTGTGTTAAGAAGATTTAAATTTATTTCCTACAGTCGGCTAAGAGTGATGCGTCAAACCGCTACACCAGTGTTTCTTAAACTGTTTCTAATCGCGACCCCATTTTTCAAAATTTGACCCCTGCAGACAGGTCATGACCCATCCATACCGGTAATACAAATTTAATGCTTTGTAATTATAAATGGGTTACAAAATAGTTTACTCATTTTTTTTGACGTAACAATGCGCTTGTTTTGCTGAGCGTAACTGCTCCGAATTTGGTACAACATTTATTAATTTTAATCTTAGTTCATTTTCCAGTCAGCAGTCCCACTAAATAGGAAAACCCCGCTTCGCACAGGTAACAAATGAAAAATGGAACAATTGCTTCAACGGCATGTCGTCACAAATCATTGTACAGTACTCTGTACCAAAGTCCAGAATTCATACATTTCCTTTGATTTGAACTGAAGTTTCAATGTTAAGTGTCTGAAGATAGTTCAATGAGTGAAAAAAATATTGCTTCCTCAATTTGAATTTTAAAATTGAAAAAGTAATAATAAAAAAAAAAAAAACACTGTCGGTCTCGTTATGTTCGTTTTGTCTTAATATTATTACGCCTGTGCTCCAGTCCAGAGGTTACACATACTTCCCCTACCTGCCATCATCAATAGACTGTCAAGCCTTGATATGAGGCCGGGCGTCATATGCTTCAAATTCATAAGAGGTAAAAACTTCTCGAAAAAGAAAATTACGACGAATAATTCCTCCACTACAGCTTTTCAGTTACTGGTATTGAGAACCTATTCGCGACCCCAGGATTACTTCTTCATGACCCCACTTGGGTCACGACCCACAGTGTGAGAAACCCTGCGCTACACCATTGCTGCAACTTTCTACGGGCAGCAATATGAATAGCGGTCTGTGCCGATCGCTTATACAGGAGCCCTCCGCCCTCACATGCGCAGAAGGGGAGCCCGGCAGGGAAGCCAACTTTCTTCATTAGGGAATAGAGCTCCAATTGGGTGGAACTGCTAAGCAATAAACAGGTAATGTATATTACCTCGGCATTAATAATAAGCTTTTATTTAGCCAAAAATACGAGAAGCATTAATTAGCAATACTTATTTCGATACCAAAAGTAAGCCATATGTTAAGTTTAAGGTACCGAGAGGTGGAAAAAAATATAGTTTCAGGCTCCATTTATTGGGTCTAGAAGCCAGAGGAAAATGGAGCGTAATATCATTACCAGTACTATGAAACAGAATAATTTTAAAACTACAATCTTCTTCCATCATTGCAAATTTCATACATAAGACACTCACACTGTCTTGCTAATTTTCGACAGCAATGCTACTGTCATCATCAGGCACTTCAAGGAAAAATTGCTGTTTGCCAGAATTTGAATTTGGCAAAACACGTAGCATCGTGTATTTATAAAACGAATGGTCCACTACCTTATAAATACCGGAGGCTATGTGTTCTGCCAATTTCAAATTCTGGCAAACAGCAAGTATGTGACCAGGGTCCTAATTTTTCCTTTAGTGCCTGATGATGACAGTACCATTGCTGTCGAAAATTAGCAAGACTCTGAGTGTCTTATGTATGAAATTATGCGATGAGAGTAATTCATGAGGATCACGCATTTGATGCAAAGTTTTTTTTTTAATATTTGGCAGTTAGGTAGGGTTGTAAGGTTTTAGAAATTCATGACACTAGTTTGATTTTGAAGTTCAGTCTCTTGATTTCAATCCATAACATCCTGCAGGGGATATCATTGAGTGCCTCTACAAGAAATTATCAAGTCTGTGTTGCTGGGAATTTGCAGCTACTGAATAACAGATTTTCCTTATGCAGCTTAGTGTCCATTGTTGTAGAATATTCCACATAAGTACAACTTCGATTCTAGTGGTGTACCGATTCCGATTCTGAGTACGGTTCCGTGGCATCGGAACCGGTACCGGAACAGCTATCTTGGTTGGCCTTACTGACTACCTTTCAAAAATCAGCAGAGATCACTAAATCACTAGATATTGTCATCTACATTACCTTTTCCATGGGTATGCGATAGTTGACCTGAATTCTTAGAAGTCTTGGAAGAAAAAATTAATTTCAGTAGCTTAAATCATAGTAAAACTGTGCTTGATAGTAGAATCTTGGATTGGATGAATAACATTTTCGCACGTTTTTAGGGGGCCACTTACCTGTTTACACCAACTTTTGTTGAGTAGTTTGCATCATATAACCATAAAATACCATCCAGGATGGTAATACACTAAGCAGAATACGTTACAGTTGATTCCTGTTTGTTTAATGATGTCAGGACTTTATTAACATTAAGTTGTTTCCTATATTGGGCAGCTATAGCTTAACGATTCATAGCTAGTCGATCCTGCACTGCCATTTCTTTTCTAAATCGTGTGTTTGATTGAGTCAACAGTGCATGCACCAACTCCAGGCTGCAAAAATCTTCAAGTATGCAAAGCTTTGCTAAGACTCTTAGGCATCTGGGCTGCAAAAAATCTTCAAGTGTGTTCTTACTTACCCAGTTGTTTTTATTTTAATTAAATTTTTTGATTTTAATTTAAGTTTAAAAAAATAAAATGTAATACATCCAGAAAACAAAATTTTAATTCATATCAGCTTCACCGAGGGGCTTGGACCAATCCAAGAAGCAAAAATCCTATTTAAAAATGCAGGTCCAGAGCAGAATTTAAAAAAAAAATCGTTTTAATTTTGTAGTCATTTTAACTAGTTTTTTAATTTAATTTTAATTTTTTTTTTAAATTAAATCTGATAAATTCGGAAAGCAAAATCTGTAATCATATCAGCGCCAGTAGAAAAAGGGCTTGGCATTAATCCAGGAAGCAAAAACACCTATCTAAAAAAATGAGTGACATTATTTTAATGTTTTTAAAAATTTTAATCTAATTTTTTAATTTAATTACATTTTTTATTTTAATAATACAAATTTGTATATATCAAAATTTTTGTTAAAAAATGTATGTAAATTGTAAGAATTTGATACAGCAGAACCCTGGACACCCTGAACATAATTAATTCATCATTATTAATTTTTTTTTAATTTGCTGTGAACTGCCATTTGGTAATCGGAAACGGTATCGGAACCGGAATCGGAATTATGGTATCGGTACACCACTATTCGATTCTGTATGCTGCTTTTAAGTTCAGTATGGATAGATCATAGCTGTTGCGTAAGTGATGTATTTAAGGTCGATATCCTCTTAAAATAACACCAGAGAAATTGCCAAACCAATATACTGCCACTGCACTTCACAAGTTATGTTACTAAAGGAACAAATTAATTTTAAAATAACCACCTTTGGATCTACATTGCTTTTGAATAACCAGTGAAAAAGTAAATTACAACAGTGTAAATGAAAAATAAAATTTTAAGCCTTTGTAAACTGCAAAGGGACTTCTATTTTTTTACACGTTGAAAAGAAAGTGCTTTTATCGTTTTGTCTTATTTTTGAAAGTTTGGTAATAAGTTTTGTACAAATTAGGGCACTTAAGGCAGGGGTGCATAAAATTCTTACAGAACAAAATTTCCCACAAAATTTTCCTACAGATTTTTCAAATTTCCACAGCCTTTCACTACGTCGGCAAAGCCATTTTTCAGTGAATTTCCTCAGTTAGCTGAAATTTCCCGCGAACCTCGTTCTAGCGTTCTGGCATATTCTGCACCCCTGACTTAAGGTTATTTCCTTTAAAATATGTGTCTACTTTTATCATCCTTACTTTATCTTCTTTTGGTTCTCTGTCGTACAAATCTATAACTTCATTCAGCTTTCTCTGAAATAAACAATAAATAATCGATAAGTAAAGCTCCATTTCATCACTAGCAGCCAATGTTCACACGTAAGTTTTATTTGCTTACCACACAATCCGTGCAATCGAAGTAAACAAAGATGAGCTGGTATGCTGTTAAAGATTTTTTTTGATTTTGCATATTTTATGTAATCGCTTATGAAAGGGGACAAAAATAATAAAAAGTGCCAACATTTCATACAGTGGGTGCTTCTAATCAAGCAAGAATTTTCTGCCAAGTAAAGCAAAGCAAAGCAATAAATATTTACGTTATTGAGAGGGTTTAAATTGTCAATGCTTACTCCCACAGCTATACTTGCTAAATTTCCCAATGTCTGGTACCCAGAATGTAAAATTGTCTGATGAAAGACGCACTGGTAGCGTGACTTTCGGTTTGCGCAACGATGCTGTATAGGCTACCTGCTGCATTGCTGTTTTTAACCTTGTAACGGAATTTCCAATATGAATACATTCCATACATATAGATCACACGATTCACTCCCCCCCCCAACCCTTTAGGTTAACCCTCATATCTGTCGCTACTCGCCACATCCAGGAAATACACTGAATTGACAGCTAAACCCTATCATTCAGGACACAATCCATTTACTCTGTCATTCAGAAACTAAGAGCTGAATATTTCAGCAATCTTTTGGCCCACCATGATGTCGGGTAGTTCCTTCATACCATATACAGTACTGCAAAATAGCTATTTCAGGGTGTCTACCAAAACACCCCGTTGAAAATTCCTGACTTTTTGTTTTACTTTTTCCTGACTCACAGACTCTTTAGAGAAAACCTTGAGAGTGGCTGATCCCAGCTAACGGTTCTGGAGGAAGCCAGTTTAAAAAAAAAAAAAACCATGCTGCCTCTTCACAGCATTCCCACATTACTTTTGTGGTTTTGGTGGAAATAGGTAAACACATGTTAAGCCAGACTTTTACTCAAATTCTCCGCGAAATACGCAAAATTGTTTTCTGCCACACGCAGTAAGAGTGCGAAAATTGTAGTCCTAATGCGTAAAAAAAATATTAAAAATAAAAGTATCTAACAAATTCAGCTATGAATCGGTTTTAGTATTTACTATTTTCTCGTGGCAGCAGCACTTCTAAACGCATAATGTAGTAAAAAGTGTGTAATAAACAACACATAGTTGCTCAGCTATAAACCTCACTTCCCCTACTAGGCCGAAACAAAATAAACAGCCGAATCAAAATTAACAGAAGTGTAGTTCAAAGTATTTTTTTTTTACCCAACATTAGGCTGTTTAAGAGAAAATAACGTCGTCCTCACTTACCAGCGGTGGAAATTCCTAACCTGACATCCAATTTCCTGACTTCCGACCTACTTGCTAATTTCCTGACTTTCTTGATTGGTAGACACCCTGTATTTTTCAGCTGCCATGCTGGCAAGCAACAAATGGTTCCGTTCATATTACAAAAAGTATGCGACCAGCAATTTAGGGCATTCTCACTTTGAGCTAGATATATCTGGCTAGGAATTTAGATCCAAGTAATTGAAAAAAAAAACATGAACCAACGCAAAAAAAATCAAACGGCAAATACTTCCCGATTTACAATTTGAAAAGATGTCGTAGTTCAAAACATCAGTAGTTTAGCCAGTAATCTCAAATAGGGTGTAAAGTATTGATTTTCCTCCACAAAAAGGGATACATTCACTTTATGACAGGACAATTTTCCCTTGTCATCTAAGCCCAACAATATCTTGTGCTTCCATAAATACTTGTTGACTGACGCCAAGCATCTTTCGAGGTGATGGCTCATCTATAAACAAAAAAAAATGAAACTCTTTAAACTAACAGCAACAATCAGATTTGACCTTCACTGCACTAACTTTCTACACGACACAAACATTTTTTGTTTGTTTATCTTTACAAAGATATCTAACACGAAGATGACCTCGCAAATTCTGCTGGCCCCCAACATGTTTTTAAGGTTTTTGTTAATGGTTGACATTATCTCACAAGTGGTAGGGTCAGTTTTGATGTTAATATTCTATCAACATAACACCTATTTTTTTCTGCAAAATACTAACCTTCAGCATGTGCTAAAATCTTCTCGATTTGCTTTTCTTACCTGAATTTTAAAACTCCAAATCGTTTTAAATCAGCAATGCAATGAGGTTAGCATTTCTGAAGCGAGAAAAGCACATTTTCGGTGTCTGTGCGAAGGAACGGTTGGTTGTAAGCAGCACCAACGGATCCAAAAAGAGTTGAGTCACCCCCAGGAAAAGAGAAAGGTGGGAAGAACTCTCCTTTAGGTTTCATTGGAAATTGAGTGTCACAAGTGTGTAGAGCAATGCAAATGGGTAGAGCGGGGTTCGTGCTGCCCCACCGACCAATTGGACAAATTCAGCACATACTGAAGGTTAGTATTTTGCAGATAGTAAGAAACGTAAATTTTAACACTGATTAAAGTTAGTTTTTACTATCCTAATATACTTACCTTCAGTGGAACCCACCCAAGCGTCCCCGCTTCGCAGAACCCGCAGTTTTCCTGATTGCGACTGGTTCGGCAAGAAGTGATTTTACAATGGCTGATGTTAAAGGCTGATGTTAAACACCGATGTCCCAGGTGGCAAAAACGCTAAACCCACTGCAGGTTTAAAACGATTAGGGGTTTTAAAAATTCGGGTAAGAAAAGCAAATAGAGACGATTTTAGCACATACTGAAGGTAAGTATTTTAGGATAGTAAAAACTAATTTTAATCAGCGTTAAAATTTACGTCTTTTTACCATATCTACCATTCTTTCAGCATACCGCCAACACATCAGTATTGGATGAACAAAATAGTTGCATGACAAAAAACTAGAAAAATACCTAACGCAAGTGTTAAATTGATGACTGGTGGTACAGTGTCTCATCGCATTGTATACACAGGCAACATAGGCACAGGCTACATGGGTACATCCTAAGCAGGAATGTCAACACTTATTTTGTTAACTTAAGGAAGAGTTGAACTGAGCAAAACCGTCGCCAACGTCTATATACAAAGCCTTTTCATTCTAACACTCCCTGCAGTACAAAAAGTGGGATGACGAAAAGTGCACGAGCGCTCTGGATATATACCTTATTTTTATATAATGGGGCTTTACATTTGAGAGACAAGCAGTGGTAGAATAAGCCCAGTTGATTTATTAGCGTTTTGAAAACTGGCAATACAGGACGGAAAAACGTGTCCTTTAAATATAATTGTTTAGAATACTTGGGCGTCACTACGTCAATGCCAAGGTTCTCTTTTACGAATAGGGCGCGAATAGGACGCTTGGGCATCACTATGTCAATGCCAAAGTTCTCTTTTACGAATAGTTAATTATACTCGTGATGGTTAACCTTTTCCAAACGGGAATGCCCGTTTTACAGAATCCAGTTTCTCCCGAGTCAAAATTTACTTCAAAAATTTAACATTGCAGCAAGTTTAAGAGGCATGCCTAATTGGAAGTAATTTTTAAGGCTGTACAGATGCAGATACCGTATCGGTAAATCTGCAGATATTCAATGTATCGGAATCGGTATTTCTTATAGATTCCTTTGCAGATACCACACTTCACCCTTGATGATGTAGAGTTTCATGTTTCCTGCCTGCTGTCTGCGACAGTTCTGGAAATTGAAGTACAACACAAAGTTTCATCCTGAATAAAATCATTATCTGCATCGAGAACTTGTGTGTTCCCTGCCTTCAGACGGTCACGATTCCAAAAATAACAGTGCAACATGAAGTCTCGTCTTGAATTAAATCAGTATCGGCATCGGTTTAACAGATATCATGTGGTATCGGATCGGTATCTGCATCAGATCGGTAGAAGTGGTATCCCCCAAAGCAGAATTTTCTGCCACTGTCTGTGACACCAATTGTCAGGGAAAAATTGTCTGCAGCTAATCTGTTTTTTCTTATGGCTATGTGCATATTTATTGGTTTTTACTGAATAACTTTTCAGTGCATTATTCTATTGATCTGGCTCTTCCACCAACGGACAGGTCTCGTCGAGATGATTAAAATGGTGTATAGGAATGTCCAAATCAGTCAAAAATTGGCGAATCGGCAGATATTTGGTCAAAACGGCACGTTTTGTCTGCGACTGTGCGACATAGTCACACGTCGCACCCCTTTCTGCCTTCCGGGTGGTATCGTTACAGCCTTTGTAATTTTTGATTAGTTGTGGTTTCTGATGTTGTGTGTTTCGCCGCAGTGAGTGCGGCAGCGCGAGCGAGGCAAGTAATTTGACATAAATTAATTTGCAAAATGGAATTTTGCAAAACGGGTGTTTGTCTATAAATGTCTGACCACTATCATGTTATAAATGTTCGTGTTTAAATGTTTTAAATGTTTCGTGTGCCCAAAATTCAGTGAACGATATTTGGCGAAACGGGACTAGCCCCTGAGGCAAAAACTGTTAATCTGCTTTCTTTTTGGCGAAACGGGAGTTGGCGAAGTGGGACGTAACCCCCGTCAGTGCTTCACTTGTGAGGTGAGAAAGGTTTATGTAATGAGTCATCTGCATTGGTGTTTAAGACACGGGCATGGAACTTGTGCCCTTGTATCTGCGTGGCTGCCTGAGGGTTTCTTTTTCTAGATATTTTATTTTTACGTTTTTTTTTTTAATTTACTACAGACTAAAATTCTGAAAAACTCAAGGTAGCCATATTTCTGCAGACATTCACTTGAGGCATAAGTCTATGTTTGCATTATCCTGTAATGGGATAGAATTCCTGCATTACTCACTCCAGGACAATGTAGTTCAAACACTTCTCAAGGTGGTGAATATCCTTCAGTTGGCCTTCGGATGATAGACTGGTAGATTACGCAAAATGATGAGTCCGTAATGCAAACTGAAAGAAAAAAAACTCCCTCTGGTGCTCAATGTTGGCACCTGCAAATATCCCACTTTTTGATACAAAAGGAAAGGCTGTATATAGACATTGGCGATGGCAAAACTAATCCATCACAGAGAAGCTCACCCTACCATGTATCACTTGACGCTTGTTAGACATTGGCCGATGGCCAATGGTAAATTTAGTTTTCTTGAGGTTTAGTTTCATACACAACCCTCTTGTATGTCATTCCAGTTGCAGTCGCGACTTGGCCAGTAGATCTTAAAAAGTACTCGCCATTTCAGAATTTATACTCGCCACACACCAAAAACATCCTGCACAATGCATGGTTTCTCCAATTTATGTATTTATATAGCTGTAAAATTTTCTTTTACCCCAGTACTGTTGCAGTAACGGCTGTTGTATAGCCCTTGTAAACCTGAACATGATGCCGCAAACCGTTCGTCTCTAGGTTATACAGTTCACGAGATATCGCTTTTTGAGCGTAATTTTCTATTGCTAGTCACCGTTTTGGCAAGTAGGGCTAAATTCCAAGTCGCCAACTGTAGATTTTCATTCGCCAAATGGCGAGTGGCGACCGACATTGGAGAGGATTGTTCATACATGTTAAATCTACCAAAGTGTCTGGCTTCCAGATTGTAAAATTGTCTGTTGAAAAGTCTATTTTAAGTGTAAGTGCCCAACAAATTACATTATTTGTTGGATTTTATCGGCGGAAAGGCGATTTTGTCGGGTATCCCAGATACCAGGATAAGGTAAGAGTTTGCATGTAAGTTTTCTTGCTTCTACGCTTCCTCTCATGTATGCTTAGACTGCAAAGCAAAAGAACACACAAATGCACTGCTTATAACGTCACATCTTCTGTAACCCTACAATTCACTTAACCTTAATGGTTTACCTTAATTTTGAGCCACATACACACGAATATGCCAGTTGCATTCAAGAAGAGCCAAACGACTCCTCCGCCAAAGAGGCCGATGCCGCGTTGTCCAGAGAACAGTAGACCCAGAAGCACCATAAAGCCAAACAGAATCCAGAACAGCAGAATGCGCTTGTAACACATAGTATAGCAACTGAAGCGAACATCATTGACTAAGAGCTCCAGGGCTGCAACGTACTCTTCAACTGTAAGCTGGAATCAATATTACAGTTAAATTTAATGAAATGGATGCAATATAAACTTTAAGGCTAACTAGTTTTGGTTTAGAATTAGGTAGAAATTTTACCGTGAGCCCCTCAGCCATAAGTTCCTCAGGTACAAGTTCAGGACGGAATGTTGCACGAGTCATCCAAGGACACTTATCATTGACGGGGAAAAGACTCACAATGGTATCGCCATTGGCTATGAAAATATAAGAAACCAATTAGTCACTAAACATAAAGGATGCATCAAGCCTAACCAAATAATCCAAAACACTGCAAAAGAGCATGAAAACTCCAGTAATCGTTGTTGTACCAACCAATTCGATAAAACTACCCAAGTGAAGCACTTGTGGTTACTGAAACCGAATGACTTAATGCAACCACCAAACCCGATCAATTTTTTCTCCACTTTATATTGCAGCTCCGTTTCACTTAATAAGTAGGGTATATGAGCTTTATGTCACCGCTAAGAAAGGTTGAACAGCCACAGATACTTTACTACTTGCATTATTTCTTGTGCGGAGGCCAAGAAGCAATGTTGCTTTCCCTCCTTGTATGTATGTTTGTGATCTTTAGGTCACCACTAAGAAAGATTGAACAGCTACTTAGCCCGACTGGAGCCTGTAGCCAGTACCCGCCCCGGTAGCGCAGTGGTTAGAGCGCCCGGCAAGTAAACGGGATGTCCTGGGTTCGAGTCCCAGTCGGGGCAGTTGTCGTTTCTTTTTTTCTCAGATTAGTGTATTGTGTATCCTCACAAGGCCAGTCTTTAATGCAGACTGCTTGCTTCATTTGAGAAACAATTGACTTATTTGCAATGGCTGTGTTTATTCGCATTACTGGTACAATGGTAAACTAGACCGATTTGAAAAAATGTCCTTTACACCAAAATGACTTGAGTGCTGCTCGTGTGCTCGGAAGGTTCTGTAACCTATGAACAGCTTTGAATCTTGGCTACCCCCTTATAATAGGGATCCGTCCTGGTAGCACAGTTGTAGAGTGCTGGGCCAATTAGCGGAAAGTCTTGTCTTGTGTTAAAGAGTTCCAATAGCTGGGGTCGTTGGCTTCTTTCTTTCTCATATCTTGTATTCTCACAAGTCTGTTAAGTAACCTAACTAACTGCTTTGTTAAACGCTATTACATATCAGTCATATAAACAAAAATTTTATTAAACAAAAAAGTGCGGACTTTTTTTTTAAGCATATATCCGTTTTTCATTCAAATTGATCAGCTCAGGAGTTTAGGCTTTTTGGTGTGGTACACACTTGTAGACAGTACCAATAACTAAAAGCACAATTTGCTCGCAGGCCCAAAATCTTCAGCCAGGATCCATAATATTTCCAAGGTTAGCAGCAGGTAAGGAACTTCATTCTCTGGGATATTTCCATCACGGAAAAAAAGTCGTATGGCAATCTACTTTGGATGATGTCAGACATGTAGTGTACCGAGATATGCTATTTTCAAAAAGGCAGTTCAACGAAGCTATAACGGTGCGAATTTTGTCGATAACAATACCGACTCATGATTCTACAGCCGCCTTACACTCACTCACAGCCAAACTGGACTACAAATGAAACCACTTCAAAACAAAGAACCCAGATGGCTTTGCTTCACTGAGATCAGCGATTCAAACACGCGAGCCAGAAACCCAACAACGGATGCATGTAAATAGAAGACAACTATGTATCAAGCCTGAAGAAGAGGATAGTATTGCAGCCCCCCAACCACAACAGGGAATAATTCGCCGAAAAGTTGCACTGCTTTTTTGAAAATAGCTTCTCAGTGCATTACATTTCCATGACTTTTTCAAAAGTGCAAGTAAACTATCTGCTGTTTTTATTTTTTTTTCTTACATTTTTTCATTAATTTTTTTCCCCCTTCATAAGTTACGTGATATAGTTGATTACGAGTAGTCTTACATTCGAGATAATACGGTATACTCTACCCCAAACATCAGAGAGCCATTCAACAGCCAAAGTCCACCCAAAATGGGCTTCCTTCACTATCCCTGTTAAGCAGCCCAACTCCTTTTTTGTTAACATTCATTCTTGGGTTCTATCCTAACTCTGCTTATTGTTGGTTATGTATTTAAAAACAACTGTTTCTAGCTTCATATAATTACTTAAGTATGGCAAAAAGTATGACAGTTTTAGTTTAATTTCATGATATTGATTTAAGCTTAATGGAATAGTGCATGTTTGAGAACATATTTGTAACAAAAACCTCTTCTAAAATTTGTAGTTAACTTGCTGCTATCCAAGTAGAAACCAAATACATCAAGTTACACAAATTTGGCTGCACTTTTGTGCATTGTTTACAATTCCAATTTTACCATTGTTGGTCTTTAACTGATTATTTCACTGCTTTGAGCCCTACAACACAAGCGCTGCATGAATTATTGTTATAATTTCAGAACCTTTTTTTCATATTAAAACAATACCAGTATTTTAACAATGCACAGCATCTGGGAAGAACCAGTGAGAACCAGTTTACGCCCAACACGTGGTTAAATAGATACAGATGCAAACCTTTTCACATTGCCTTTTGGACTTTTTGTTAGACTGCCTGAGTGGGGAATTGAACCCACGACCTTTGAAACCAAATGCAGAGGGCCTACCGCTCAGCCATTTTTTTTTAAAAGGAAAAGCTTAGCTGTGTCAGAATTGCTCAAAAGTTGGACCTCAGCTTTTAACCCATAACCGCCTGAAAGAACTATCAGACCCCTTTTTTTTTTAGAGTCCATGTGGTACTTGGGTCGGTTCTCGGATTCGAACCGGCATTCTCTTGGTTTGGAACCGACGACGCTGACCACTGGGCTGTGACTGCCCGCTTTACTCGGGCTCGCGCTGGGACTTAGTTTTTCGCTGTTATACATTGAAGGCGTACGTTCGTATCTAGGCGGTTATGGGTTAGAGGTCTTGGGTGCAATTCCCCGCTCAGTCAGTCTGACATGTAAGTCCAAAAGGCAACGTAATAAGTTTGCATCCGTATTCGCCATTCAACTATTATCAGCAAAAGTAGTACTTGGTTACCAACCGATTAGCTCCGTTCATTTTAAGTTAGCTAAATTATAACCATTACGATAGTTTTCAAATTTGTAGTCCTCTTATGTACAAGTATGGAAGACAAAATGTATTTATAACGCTTTATGTTGGTACACATGTTGGACAAAAAGTCCCGTATTTTGCAAAAACTTAACGTACAAACCCTAGATAACGGGTTTATATTGCAGCTTAGGCCTGGAAAACCAAATTGGTGCTTTTTTTATTTTGTGCTAGCTTTTAATTTTTTCCACAGATATGTAATGTGTTGTTAGAAATGCTACTAGTAAACGGCTGATCTGGCTTTATTTCGGTCATGGATAAAAGGGTTTTTCGTTTTGAAAAAGTCATGGAAATGTAATGCACTGAGAAGCTATTTTCAAAAAGGCAGTGCAACTTTTCGGCGAATTATTCCCTGTTGTGGTTGGGGGGCTGCAATACTATCCTCTTCTTCAGGCTCGATATACAGTTTGTCTTCTATTTACATGCATCTGTTGTTGGCTTTCTGGCTCGCGTGTTTGAATTGCTGATCTCAGTGAAGCAAAGCCATCTGGGTTCTTTGTTTTGAAGTGCTTTCATTTGTAGTCCAGTTTGGCTGTGAGTGAGTGTAAGGCGGCTGTAGAATCATGAGTCGGTATTGTTATCGACAAAATTCGTACCGTTACAGCTTCGTTGAACTGCCTTTTTGAAAATAGCATATCTCAGTACACTACGTGTCTGACATCATCCAAAGTAGATTGCCATACGGACTTTTTTTCCGTGATGGAAATATCCCAGAGAATGAAGTTCCTTACCTGCTGCTAACCTTGGAAATAATATGGATCATGGCTGAAGATTTTGGGCCTGCGAGCAAATTGTGCTTTTAGTTATTGGTACTGTCTACAAGTGTGTACCACACCAAAAAGCCTAAACTCCTGAGCTGATCAATTTGAATGAAAAACGGATATATGCTTAAAAAAAAAGTCCGCACTTTTTTGTTTAATAAAATTTTTGTTTATATGACTGATATGTAATAGCGTTTAACAAAGCAGTTAGTTAGGTTACTTAACAGACTTGTGAGAATACAAGATATGAGAAAGAAAGAAGCCAACGACCCCAGCTATTGGAACTCTTTAACACAAGACAAGACTTTCCGCTAATTGGCCCAGCACTCTACAACTGTGCTACCAGGACGGATCCCTATTATAAGGGGGTAGCCAAGATTCAAAGCTGTTCATAGGTTACAGAACCTTCCGAGCACACGAGCAGCACTCAAGTCATTTTGGTGTAAAGGACATTTTTTCAAATCGGTCTAGTTTACCATTGTACCAGTAATGCGAATAAACACAGCCATTGCAAATAAGTCAATTGTTTCTCAAATGAAGCAAGCAGTCTGCATTAAAGACTGGCCTTGTGAGGATACACAATACACTAATCTGAGAAAAAAAGAAACGACAACTGCCCCGACTGGGACTCGAACCCAGGACATCCCGTTTACTTGCCGGGCGCTCTAACCACTGCGCTACCGGGGCGGGTACTGGCTACAGGCTCCAGTCGGGCTAAGTAGCTGTTCAATCTTTCTTAGTGGTGACCTAAAGATCACAAACATACATACAAGGAGGGAAAGCAACATTGCTTCTTGGCCTCCGCACAAGAAATAATGCAAGTAGTAAAGTATCTGTGGCTGTTCAACCTTTCTTAGCGGTGACATAAAGCTCATATACCCTACTTATTAAGTGAAACGGAGCTGCAATATAAAGTGGAGAAAAAATTGATCGGGTTTGGTGGTTGCATTAAGTCATTCGGTTTCAGTAACCACAAGTGCTTCACTTGGGTAGTTTTATCGAATTGGTTGGTACAACAACGATTACTGGAGTTTTCATGCTCTTTTGCAGTGTTTTGGATTATTTGGTTAGGCTTGATGCATCCTTTATGTTTAGTGACTAATTGGTTTCTTATATTTTCATAGCCAATGGCGATACCATTGTGAGTCTTTTCCCCGTCAATGATAAGTGTCCTTGGATGACTCGTGCAACATTCCGTCCTGAACTTGTACCTGAGGAACTTATGGCTGAGGGGCTCACGGTAAAATTTCTACCTAATTCTAAAGCAAAACTAGTTAGCCTTAAAGTTTATATTGCATCCATTTCATTAAATTTAACTTTAATATTGATTCCAGCTTACAGTTGAAGAGTACGTTGCAGCCCTGGAGCTCTTAGTCAATGATGTTCGCTTCAGTTGCTATACTATGTGTTACAAGCGCATTCTGCTGTTCTGGATTCTGTTTGGCTTTATGGTGCTTCTGGGTCTACTGTTCTCTGGACAACGCGGCATCGGCCTCTTTGGCGGAGGAGTCGTTTGGCTCTTCTTGAATGCAACTGGCATATTCGTGTGTATGTGGCTCAAAATTAAGGTAAACCATTAAGGTTAAGTGAATTGTAGGGTTACAGAAGATGTGACGTTATAAGCAGTGCATTTGTGTGTTCTTTTGCTTTGCAGTCTAAGCATACATGAGAGGAAGCGTAGAAGCAAGAAAATTTACATGCAAACTCTTACCTTATCCTGGTATCTGGGATACCCGACAAAATCGCCTTTCCGCTGATAAAATCCAACAAATAATGTAATTTGTTGGGCACTTACACTTAAAATAGACTTTTCAACAGACAATTTTACAATCTGGAAGCCAGACACTTTGGTAGATTTAACATGTATGAACAATCCTCTCCAATGTCGGTCGCCACTCGCCATTTGGCGAATGAAAATCTACAGTTGGCGACTTGGAATTTAGCCCTACTTGCCAAAACGGTGACTAGCAATAGAAAATTACGCTCAAAAAGCGATATCTCGTGAACTGTATAACCTAGAGACGAACGGTTTGCGGCATCATGTTCAGGTTTACAAGGGCTATACAACAGCCTTTACTGCAACAGTACTGGCGTAAAAGAAAATTTTACAGCTATATAAATACATAAATTAGAGAAACCATGCATGGTGCAGGATGTTTTTGGTGTGTGGCGAGTATAAATTCTGAAATGGCGAGTACTTTTTAAGGTCTACTGGCCAAGTCGCGACTGCAACTGGAATGACATACAAGAGGGTTGTGTATGAAACTAAACCTCAAAAAAACTAAACTTACCGTTGGCCGTCGGCCAATGTCTAACAAGCGTCAAGTGATACAATGGTAGGGTGAGCTTCTCTGTGATGGATTAGTTTTGCCATCGCCAATGTCTATATATACAGCCTTTCCTTTTGTATCAAAAAGTGGGATATTTGCAGGTCCCAACGTTGAGCACCAGAGGGAGTTTTTTTTTCTTTCAGTTTGCATCACGGACTCATCATTTCGCGTAATCTACCAGTCTATCATGCGAAGGCCAACTGAAGGATGTTCACTACCTTGAGAAGTGTTTGAACTACATTGTCCTGGAGTGAGTAATGCAGGAATTCTATCCCATTACAGGATAATGCAAACATAGACTTAAGCCTCAAGTGAATGTCTGCAGAAATATGGCTACCTTGAGTTTTTCAGAATTTTAGTCTGTAAGTAAATTAAAAAAACGTAAAAATAAAATATCTAGAAAAAGAAACCCTCAGGCAGCCACGCAGATACAAGGGCACAAGTTCCATGCCCGTGTCTTAAACACCAATGCAGATGACTCATTACATAAACCTTTCTCACCTCACAAGTGAAGCACTGACGGGGGTTACGTCCCACTTCGTCAACTCCCGTTTCGCCAAAAAGAAAGCAGATTAACAGCTTTTGTCTCAGGGGCCAGTCCCGTTTCGTCAAATATCGTTCACTAAATTTTGGTTACACGAAACATTTAAAACATTTAAACACGAACATTTATAACATGATAGTGGTCAGACATTTATAGACAAACACCCGTTTTGCAAAATTCCATTTATTTCAAATTACTTGCCTCGCTCGCGCTGCCGCACTCACTGCGGCGAAACACACAACATCAGAAACCACAACTAATCAAAAATTACAATGGCTGTAACGATACCACCCGGAAGGCAGAAAGGGGTGCCACGTGTGACTATGTCGCAGATAATCTGGCACAGTCGCAGACAAAACGTGCCGTTTTGACCAAATTTCTGCAGATTCGCCAATTTTTGACTGATTTGGACATTCCTATACACCATTTTAATCATCTCGACGAGACCTGTCCGTTGGTGGAAGAGCCAGATCAATAGAATAATGCACTGAAAAGTTATTCAGTAAAAACCAATAAATATGCACATAAACACAAGGAACACAAATTGCTGACTGGGGGTCAACCTGGACTTCTGCATCTTTACACCAAGACCCAACGCCTTGAACACCCGAAGGCACCTGGCAGTCTGACGACCCAGAATGTTGCACGAGCGGTGACGAACCAGCCAGTCGTCGATGTAGGCATGCGCACGAATGTCCAACCGATGTAAGCACCCCAACACCGGGCGCAACACTGCCGTGAAGACGTGGGGCCCCGTTGCGATGCCGAATGGGAGAACACGATACTGGTACGACTGACCTCCCACAAAAAGGCGGAAGAAATGTCGAATCGCCGGATGAAGGGGCACATGCATGTAGGCATCCTCGAGATCGATTGCTACCGTGTAGTCGCCCGGCTGCAACGCCTCCCTGACCGTCTGGATCGTCTCCATCTTGAAGTGAGCCTTTTCCAGGTGTTGATTCAGCTCGCGCAGATTGAAGATTAACCTGTTTCCGCCACCCTTCTTGTCGATGACACGAGCAGGGCTCCAAAATCCTTTCGTTCCCGGCGGCACTTTTTCTATCGCACCCTTCTCCAAAAGAACATTCACTTCTGCCAGCAACTTCAGATAGAATGGCCGCCTGACGATCCAGAGGGGCGGTTCTGACGTCGTCGCTGGCTTTGTGACAAATGGTGGTGAATAGCCTTTCTCTACAACGGAGCGAGTGAACACGTCGTCGGTAAGGCGTCTCCAATTTGCAGCATGATGCTGAATCCTTCCCCCCACCTGCCGGTGAAGCGGAGGAAGGTGAGGGGGGAACACGTCAGTAACGTCCTCTTCGGAAGCGTCCCCTGCCGCTACTTCGTCCACGCGTGGGAAATCCACGAGGCTTGCCCCTGCCCTGTGAAGGGGCCGGCACAGGAAAGGGCGACCTGGGGTGATCCTTCTTGTCCTGGGACTGAACTGTTTGGGCCATACCGTCCCCTTGTTTTGGCCGAGCCTGTTTCTTATCCTGCGAAACGGACGGAACGGCAGCGGGCAAACCAGTCCACTTCCTCTTCTTCCAAAAACTCGACTTCTGAGCTGGCAGTGGCTTTGACTTTTCATGGAGATTTGGAGCCAACGACAGTAACTTCCCATCAAACAAGTCGTCTGATCTGTGGATTGGCAGCAAGCGGAGTTGCGTCACCACGTCAGCCGGAGTGTCCAACGCCGACTGCAAAACTGCATCCCTCCGGCGAAAAACCATGTTCAAAAGCAGCCTGTGTGCCCAAGAGAATCCGTCTTTTTGAAAGGCAAAACCACGTTTCGAGAGAACACAAAAATCCTTAACAGCCGGATCCTCAGCTAGTTCAGGCCGGGAGGCCACCAACTTCTTTACCCCCACCGCCGAAGCCGACAACGCAATCTCAGCATGAGAATTGGCACGAATTGCATGACGCAAGATCGCTTCGTCCTCTTCATAAAAAGACGCCGGAATCAATACGGAGGCAGGCATCCTCAGAACCGAATTCGCTTCCAACGGCTGGGCCACCTTCACGAACTCCGCTGCCTCAAAAGTTTCGTATCTCTTCTTATTCGGCGCACCCCGCCCAACTGACTTGAAATACATACTACGCAGCTTGGGATCATGCGGCGGAGGGTCTTTTCTCGAGGGCACTCGCTTACACGACTTCCGGGTTTGGGCCTCGGCATTCAAAAGCTGACGGAAGGCTACCTCGGATTGCGGAATGTGAATGGGCACAAATCGTGGGCCTCCTGCATTGACTAACGGCTCGTCGGGAGGGTCCTCCGGGTCTATTTCAGGGGGAACGAATTGACGACAGTAGCCGGAATCTCCCTTTTCTCTGTGGTTCTGCGAATCCCCATCGTCAGAGTCGTCCTCCCCACGACCAAACACCACCTTACGAATCTTAAATGGAACCTGTGAATCCTCCTTTCGCGAAGAGCATGACGGATTGCAGGGCGACGAGCGACGAGTGAGAAGCGACGAGCGAGGCGGCGTCGAGTGATGCACCGAAAAAGATTCACCCGTGGTCTGGCCAGACGCAGAAGACGGCGTGGAGCGATGCGACGAGCTCCGATGCTTCTTGCTCCCATGCTTGTGCACCTCTTTCTGTCCCTTAGGCAAATCGCCAGTCACCTGCTGACGACGAGGAACTGCCTCGGCACCGTCCGGGGTTTTATGGCGATCACCATGCCCCGAACGAGGGTTTTTTTCCTTCACCTGTGAAGGTTTATCAGTGGCTAAATCTCGTTTTGCTTCCTTGCTTTGAGATTTTTTGGGGTTTCCATCCAAATCCGGGTTGCATCTCAACACTGCATCTTCACTTGCAACACCACCCCTTACAGACAACCTCGGTCTTTCGACCGGCTGCTGTGTAGCCACAACCGCCGTGCCGACAGCCTCATTTGCCTCCAAGCCAGGCCGCGTTAACTTCGTCCCACTTGAACGGCCTCTTCCCGCATCATTTGAAAAGTTGTGTCCCGCGCCGGTAGATGGCGCCACCGCGGCCGCAGAGCGATGAGCGATCGACGAAAAGTTCCTTCCCGCGCCGCTAGATGGCGACACCACCGCCGCCGTAGAGCGATGAGCGACTGGCGAAAAGTTCCCTCCCGCGCCGCTAGATGGCGTCAACACCGCGGCCGCAGAGCGATGAGCGATCGGCGCTGGGCGAGCCGCTGCTCCCAATGCGAAGAACTCCGCCATCTGCGCCTGAAGTTTTGCAAAACCCTCAGCATTTGCGCGTCTGTTTTCTTCCAGAAGTTCCCCTCGCAACAAATCCATTTTTACATTAAAATCCACCTTTCCAGCATCACGAACAGCGTTCACAATCCGTTCCAAGTTCCCTGCCGACAGTGGGGATTTTCCCAGAATAGAAGAAACCGTCGGCGACGAGGACACACTCCCAACAACCGGTACGTTAGGCCTAACTTCTGTTCCATCCTGTGGGACACCGGAGTAAGCTGCAATTATTTCGTCAGACAGAAAAACAACAGGCATTTCCAAATCGGCACTCATTTTCTCCAAC
>JAHWFP010269248.1:0-37127 GCA_023313725.1 Lithobius niger
CCCCCCCCCCCCCCCCCCCGCACCGCCATCATGTAAATTTTTATAAGATTTTGTCGTTATTTCTAGTGTCAAGCCGTGAATAGTTGTTTAGATCCACTTTCTAAAAAAGGTTTTGCGCCATGAGGTATTTTTCATGTTTGCACGTGTCGATGTTGTGAAGGCCATGGACATGCTAACTCGAATTGCCTTACTAGTGCATATACGCATCCCTTTCATCAAAAGTTTTTGTACATTCATGAATTCTGAATCTCGGTCCAAAGGTGGGTTCAAGAACTCTTCTTGGAATGTTTTCAAAAACGTACTAAGTCATTGCTCGTTTTCATATCACTGGGAACGTGTCGATGCGAAATGCTATTTGTTAATTAGTCCAGAGGAAATAACCTACACTTAACCTGGAAAGGCGTAAGAAAAGCTTACTTCTTGAGGTTTGGGTAGGGGCAGGATGTTTTTGGACCTTGGGTGAGGGGGAAGTCGTTTTCTTTTAGGGTCTTAGAAAGGGGGGGGGGGGCGTCATCAGAAATTTGGAGGTCACATTTTCAATTCCTCCAACCCCCTCCCTTCCCCTCACATAAATAATGACCGGTCCCTTAAACAGGAAACATTTTCTTCCTGTCATTATTGGCCATGGCACATTGTGGATGCGTCCAGCCATGATCATCTTATACACTTTTTTAACAGGATAACTACACGCGGTCATCGTTTCAATATGTGTAAAGGCTAGAACCAATACGATGGGAGTAAATCTGTGTTATGGCACGATGAAATCTTTACGATCACGTGGTGGCAAAATAGGCGGTCAAAGATAGTGTCTTTTTCTCGAAGACAATGGTGGCTTCGAGATAATGGTGGCTTGGCTAGTATGTCACTTTGTGCGCGAATACAGAACCCAGTGAGTCAGATGGTCAGATTCACCACCAATTTGTGACATCCAACCTTCCCTGCTGCAACAATTGTCAAAATAATTATTTACGGTCTGTGATAGTGGGCAGTTGCATTATTACAGTTGCCTTATTTCACATCTAAGTGGTTGTCTCTGCAGGTTGGTGGTATAGTTTTAAAAAGACTGGAGAATGGACGCATAACGTAAATAATTTAACTTAAACTAGTCTACTACATATGACTGCATGTCATTTTGATCATACAGAGTCTACCGCCTTCTTTGTACACGTAAAATGTCCATCATTCATCTCTATACGTCTCGTCCAGAGGTTTGCAGCGCATTCTAATAGTCTCTTGATAAACCGAGACGCAACAGCCATGAGCATTCCCTTCTATAGCCAATAACACCAAGTGGTCGGTTGCAAAGGCGGGCATGTTTTCGCCTTTAATTACTTGCTCCAGCCCTCCTTCCTAATGAGTTCCACGTGCTGACAAGGACCTTCATTGTCCGCCTTTGGTTAATTTCCTAAATCTCGGTCCATTTTAACGTGCTAACCAATTTCTCCGGTTTATTGGCCCTCCTCTTGATTCGCAATCAATACGTAACGCTAATAAACATGATGAACAACTTAAGTGTAATACAGTTTTGTTGGGCCTAATCGGAGACAACTATGTGTTTACTGTTCGGTGAAATACTAAAAGAACAAAACATATAATCACCGATACAATGATAACACATGAACATAAATTGGTGGAAGAAAGAAGATGATTTCATTCAAATTTTGATTCACGCACATACGCACTGAGTTCACATCACGAAACGCGAGATCATAAGGCATTGAATAAGGTGGCGGTTTTAGTCTTATGCACAGCTAAAGCTCGGACGATCGCCTCTGTCAACTCCGGAACAGATAGAGTCAAACGGTTTTCACTATTAGACTCAGCGTTCAAAATTAGTTGAAAGGATTAAAAAGAAACTAGTAGTACAAAGCGGAAGTAACCCACAAGTTACCGGAAGTGGCCAACAAGTGACCCCACATCTATCTAGATTTAACATCTCAGTAATGTGCAACCCGGACCACTGCACTCTGAATGAGGTTGGCGCTAATGACCTCGATGTCGATGCGACCTCTTCCCCTCTCCCATCATCTATAAAACGGTACCAGATGGAGGCAGACGGTTTTCACCATCAGATTCAGCGTCCAAAAATTAGTTAAAATTAATTTTTTTTAAATCGGAAGTATGAAGCGGAAGCTGTGCACAAGTGTATAGAAGACCGGTTGTGAAGAGGTAGTCGCTTGCCCAACTTGTTTGGATAGTGGTAATGCTGTTGCAAACAATAGAGATTAAGTATGGCAAAAAGCTTTTCAAACAGCAATCCTAATGACAGTTTCCCGAACCAAACGTGAGTCTAAAGCGAGAATGCTATCAGCTGATGTCCGCTTTACCAAAATCACATAGGTCACACACTTCTCAAGTGGTATCATGCAAATTAATGATACGTTTGTTTTCGTGCATGTCTGATTCAAAAAGAACTGTTACACAGTTTCATCAGTGCTGACAAAATATAACTTAAAAAAAATTGGTTTTGTCTGTTTTCTAACTTAATTTAGTCCGAAATGAAGAAGTTTACAGTTTTATCCCTGACGATGTTTCCCTGACTTTTTGTCCACTATGTTTTCTTCTGAAGTGATCTTGCTTGATAACGGTGTAAATTAGGCACCGAAACGTTTCATCGAGTCAGCACGAGCTGATTTACTTTTTAATGAAAGTGAGTCAATAAAGTATCGGAGTGTAGGCAAGCTGCTAAATTCGGTTTTCTGGTCTATAATGTCGTTTCCCTATACTTGTCTTATTTACAGGAATGTGTGTTATTCATTTTAAAGTATCAGTTTAATAAGTTCATCTTCTTTCCGTCAAACGTGGCCGATATGATGGAAAGCTTTAGCGTTTCATCTGAGTTCTTCCTTACAACAATGATTTATAAATATTGTCGCCTCGATGTGGCGCTTATCACTATTTTATTGTGGTAAATCCGTCATGTGGATTGGCGGGTGGGTGTATGGAAGTCGGGGAGAGGGGGGGGGGGGGTGCCCACCGTTTTGTCCTATATTTTCCGCCAGAGCCCCCCGTTTGGCCCTTTGCCAACCACCCCCCCCCCCCCCCCCCCGATTCCTGTATTTCTCCCTTTCCTTGACGTATATTGGAAAGGAGCCAGCGAATCTCAAAACTCGGTTAAAATTTAAACAGCGGTCGTAAGTTCGCAGTTTTCTGTCAGAAAATTTAATTTTCAAATGAAAAGAAGTATGAAGGTCCTGATGGGATGGACTGAGTGTTCGTCCAGGCAAACGAAGAGTATTTCCGATGGAAGATGAGAAATGAGATTGAGGATTTGACTGATGACGAATCGTAATGAATTCTGTCAAGCTATTGGCAACTACTGAATTCGTATGCAGAAAGATTGATGGAAGCAAGCGCATTTTACCGATTCCTTTTATGCTGTGGATCGATGCGATGAGTATTTATTCTTTAAAAAAATTCGCGCAAAAATAAAACATCCTTAATGAAGCCTGTTTGTACGGGTGTTTGTACTCTAACGTACTGTTTCCAAGTTGTTTGTGCGAAGCAAAATAACGAACGGTTACAAGGCATTCCCCCAACACCAGAGTTTTGGATCTGACGCCTCCGTAACCCATCGACCACATCTCTCACTTTTTGAACTACGTTATATCTGATTAGCGGAGTGAATTACCGCATTGTATTGAAACGAAAACGTGACGAAATAGCGGAGAAATATAAAAAAAAATCGTTATTTCTGCGAATGTAAATATTGTATGTCATGTACCATAGTCGGTGGCGTGATTCGATCCGGTGTTCACTTGGTTGATAGCCAACACTCTGCCCACTTGGGCCCCTCGCAACGTTCGCAGTGCACGTTGACCGTACTTTTTTATTTAACTGCTGACTGGTGACCTGATCTAAAAGTCATATGTTGGTGCGAATTGGATTCTATAATTCTATCCAGTATTGTATTGAGTTTTTACATTGGAATCTTTGGTGTGTACAAGTTTCTACTGTTATACCTTCCCGTGGTGTTTAATACAAATTTAACGAGTTGGCAAGAGAATTAACATGATAGAATATGGTAAAGCCTTGAAGTTGGCAGTGGGCCCCTGATCAGAACAAATGGACTCACAAGTTCACATGTAAGCAAAAAAATTTTAATTTTCGGCAACCGATTTAAGCCTTGTTCATTAATAAGTGCACAAAACACAATGAAGATCAACACACACAACTCGAAGTAGTGTATGTAATCAGGAGGATATGAAAAAAGCATACGTAGTACTGCGTATGCTTTATTCATTTCCTCCTGATATAATACAATAAAAGTAGTTCAAAGGTTAAAAATAATAGGGACCCGCCATCTTGATAAGTGATGTAATAACTACAGACAAGGATGCTTCCATATACATTGTGGAACTAATCTTCATAGTTCCACGTCATAAAGATTAACCAGAAGTTTCACATTGGCACTCTCCACGGGCAAATTACCAGCTTTATGGAAGACTGCTAACATCATACCTATCTTCAAGAAGGAAAAAAACTCCGACCCGCGGAACTTCCGTGTAAGATCATGGAGTCAATCATTAAAACTGAGATACTTCACTATATCAACGCAAATGAGTTACTTAATCAGGAGCAGTATGGATTTCTGCCGGGCCGCTCGACGACCATCCAGCTGTTAACAGCACTTGATTATTGGTCAGATGCACTCGATCTCAGCATACCAGCGGATGCTTTGACTTTCACAAGGCATTCGAATCGGTGGTACACGCGAAATTGATTTACAAACTTAAGGTACTCCATATTGAAGGAAATCTGCTCAAGTGGTTGGAAGACTTCCTGGTTGGGAGCTCCCAGTGTGTCCTGGTGGGTACCTCCAGGTCCTCATTTCGTAATATCGCTAGCGACGTACCGCAGGGCTGGTGCTGGGTCCACTTCTGTTCATAATCTATATAAATGACCTTTTTCCCGGCCCACGTACTGATCCCGTCCAGCACTTCAAATTTGCTGACGACTTGAAAGTAAGTACCCCAATCTTATCTTTTTCCGACGGCTATATGCTCTCGTGGAACATTGAAGCTTTCTCCCAGTGGTCACTGAAATGGCAGCTACCATTATCCGCAAATAAATGCAGTATGTTTCACATTGGCAATGCTAATCCTTGTCTCGTATATATGTTGGCGGGCTTCACACTTGAGGAAGTCTTTACTATACGCGACTTAGGAGTCTGGTTCACCTCCGACTTAAAGTCTACTAGCCACTGCCGCATGCTCACAGCAATGGCCTACCATAGCCTGGCGATCGTTAAAAGATGTTTTACGTCAACCTGCATTAGGACCAAGGTCTTGGCCTACAAGGTTTTTGTTCGACCGATCCTAGAGTACGCAAGCTCAGTCTGGTCGCCCCATCTCCTACAGGACATAGACTGGCTGGAGGAGGTTCAACGACGCTTCACCCGCTGCCTTATGGGGTTTCGTAGTTACTCTGCAAATGCCAGGCTGGCTTTAGCGTCCCTAGAACCCGTTGAACTTAGGAGACTCAAAGCTGACCTTGTTCTGACATATAAAATCCTTCATGGGCTACTTACAATCGATGGGCCTTTTTTTCTTTTGCAGAATACAGTGCAACGCGGGGCCATTCACTTAAACTTCGTCTGCCAACCTCGTACACAGATTGTAAAAAATTCTTCTTTGCCTCACGTGTAATTGGAGCTTGGAACTCTCTACCAAATGCCCTGGTTACATCGTCCTCTGTTGGTGGCTTTCGAAACCTTCTAGATAAACAACCACTTGCAAGGTGTCTTAAAAGAAACTATCTCAACTAGGAAACACGGAGTGATGTTTTTTTTGTCTTTTTAGCTATTATCCGTGTTTTTTTAGATTTTCATCTTGACATGTTTTAATTATTCAGCATAGGGTTGGTGTTAGTGGGCTATGCCCCTTCCAATTACCTTACCACATTTGTAGTTAAATTTTTATTAATATTATTATTATTATTATTATACAAATTACGATCTAAAATGCCATTCATTTCGAAGCAATCACGTGAATGGAGCTCGGGTTAATGTGGTTATCGGCTCCAGGAAGTGTTTGGTGAAAGCGTTGATGTGGGCCAACGGAAATTTTTTTAGAATGGCTTAAAAAAACGTTTCACGTGCTAAAAAAAAAATACCCATGCGTGCGTTCCTGAGAACCACTTAATTAACTTTTAGTGGACTAGTTATACACCGATTTAGGATAGGCACTTCGTTCGGATAAACACATGGTCGTTACAAAGAAAATAAATTTAAAAAACCAATGTCCAAAATATTTTTGAACGTCAGCTGGGTCATGATCATTTGGACCTGATGTTTTGGACCGTTGTTCTGAACACTCTTTAGACGACTTGTGATGTTAGGGACATCATCGAAGTTTCATGAATCTTCACTTAGTAATATTCCATCCATCAGTATGGAAGACAAACGGAGCATCCTGTATAATAAATAAACTAAAAAAAAAAACGTGTCACTTCTTATACTGATAGCGTAAACGCATTTATAAAAATTGCTTATACATTTAACGTCTGTATTTACGTTGGATTCTGTCCCTCTGCTGGAATTTAAACGAATAGTCTTTTACAACTGAAAAAAATCTTAACTTTAATAAGGATTAAAAGCTAAACAGTATCTTACTCAAAAACATGAAGTTTTAAAATAACAGGGTGTAGACCTGACTGCAGACGACGAATTGAAAGAGTCACTCCCTACGACATTTCTTGGCTTGAGGGCCATCAATCCCAGCTGTTGCTGAGTGGACCACTAGTTCTGTGTAGCTGCCACCCCCCCCCCCCCACCTGCGAAACACCCTATGTAACGGCCCACCCCTATTTGCTGTCGAAATAGCATGTCTTCCCTGGAGGTATACGAACACGACCTTACTGACGCGCCTTGCATCAAGTTGGACAAAAAATCGTTTTCGTCAGATGAGGACATGGGCCATGAGGGACCAGCTGTCATCGATGGACGAAGCCATTGAAAGAAGGGGATCAGCACTTGAGGAGGATCCGTGACAGACTGCCTCTTAGAGAAAAACGTTTGTAAAAAAGAATTCCGATAGTAAACGTTGACTTGCTTGTTCATCAAAGAAATCTTTCAAAGAGTATACAAATCCTTTACCACATTGACCACAACAAATGTAGTCTTTATTTTACGAAGAGGAACCATTATCTCCAGACGAGGTACTTTAACAGTTACACAGGTTTTGAGCCTCGGTGGTTTTTGTCTGCAAATCTTTAGTGTTTTTACGCATTGCACGCTGTTTTACACTGTATGGAATTATGAAAACAAGTCGTCATTCATAAATGGGTAAAGAAAAACGTAAATTATCAGCAGTTGTATGACGTCATAAGGTTTGAAACCATCGAAGTCACTAAAGTTGGTTAAATTATTCATCTGATAAACGAAAAAATGGAGCTGAAGTGATCGAATTTGTTAAAACAGAAGACCTTTTCCGCCTCAGACTGAAGGAGGGCATCTTCAGCCTCGCAATACACAAATAAGAGATGCCACGCTCTGTACTGCAACGTACTGTACATCTGAATAAGACAATGCCCCCTACTCAGAATCAGTCGATGTAGCGCAGATCGTTGCTTCTGTTTTGTCTTTATTCCAAATCTGAAGATGTCTTCCCTGAGGAAATAGTTATAATAAAAATCACTTTCATGAACTCACCAAACAGCTCAGCAGCCGATTCCATCAGTGATCACTTTCACAAACTCATCTAACAACTCAGCACTGAAGCCCCACCTCCTCAAAGTAGTTGGTAAGTGGGGCTTTAACGGTGAGTTGTTCGATGAGTTTATGAAAGTGCCCAATTGTTTTAGAACGTATTTTCTGGACGCATCGGTGAGCAAAATGGAGGCCGATGGAACGAAAGCAATGTTTTTGCTCACCATCATAGCTCACCAAACACCCTTGCGTTGCTAAGGCTGTTGCTAAGTAGTTTTATGTTAAGTGCCGGTATACTTATGGTCGAGTTATCTTCTTTTAGCTTTTTGGGGATGGTACTTGGCGATAATCTCCGCCATTTGTTAATTACGTGTATGGTCCATTTACAGCCCATCACGTGTTTGTGAAATGTCGCCAGCTTGATGATGTTCGTCGCTGTTTCCACCTTCCACAAAGCTTAGGGTGCCAAATAGGCCTTAAGTCGGTCTTCCTGTCCGAGATTTTCAAATTTTTGACGGCGATACCGATGTATGATAAGCTCTAGATTTGGAGTTTAACTTCTCTGTAATGTGTGGCACAGTGGCAATCTGGACCAGTACACTGTGGCTGAGATTGGCGCTATGACTTAGCTGTTTACGCGCCATAAAGCCTCAACCCCACCTTCTCCTCCTCCACCCCCCCCCCTCTAATGCATTAATAGAAGAATAAAACGACGTGGTAACCAGGTACAGGACATTTTCACCTTTTCATTAATAGGTGAAAAAGGACTGTGCAGTCCCTAATAGCAGGCGAATTGAGGTTTTAGTTCCATTTGAAGTAGCACGTTTTCGTTCTGGAGATGATTAGACTTGAACTGAAGGTCATAGATGCCGTACAATTGGAGTGCTGTTTGTTTTCGTACTCTCGGAATTATAAATTAAGACCGTTTGCCGAGAGTATATAAGCACAGCATTACGGTGACGAGAATTTACGTTACCATAGCAACAAGGAATTCCGCAGAATGTACGAGAGGCCGCTTCATACATAAATCTTTTTAATTAATCTTAATACACAAGTTCGTTTCACGTAAACAATTTGGTCATGCTGCTAGAGTTGTAGGCTAAAGCTTAGGATTTCCTTGACTAATCTTGCTGACATGTTTGCGACAATATCTTAATTCGTTTTCGAATTAAACGAATGTCTCGCGTCAGTTTAGTGTCTCTATCATTACTGGAAATAAGCGAGGACGCCCACGCCGTTGGGACATTTGGGGAACTTGAAATTTGGGGCAAGTTCTGCCCCACTTATATTTCAAGTACTATTTTAGTAGACAAAGTTATGGGAAAAAATATTAAAAAGTGAAGGTTGTTCGAGAACTCAACCATGATTCAAGGAAACCATGGTGACATGGCCATGGCAGGGAAATCGCATGGCAACGGTAACACTCTAAAAGTTTAAAGGCAACAACCCCGTTTGTAGTTCATTCATGTAGTTGCTTTAAGGGTGGTGGGAGTAAGGGGGGGGGGGGAGAGGTGTGAAAATAAGGATCTTTGGTCTATTTTCGCCTTTTATAGGAAGGGTCTTACATTGATTGACGTTGTTTAATTATATCTGCCACTGAAATTTTTTTTTTTTGCTTGCTTGCTTTTCGATCGTGCTTCTCGCTTTTTTTGAAAGTCTGGGGGTCCATTGAAACAAGCAAAGTTAAGTTAAAATTTATTTCAGGAATAAACATTGAATGAGGCACCTACTTGGGAATGTCACAATACTTCGCAATTTGGAAACTTAAAACTGAAAACTAAATCCTGCTTACTAAATAAACAATATTGAAGAAATCAGGTAGCCTATATGAAAAGAAAAAAATGTTGTTTCTTTATTTTTCTGTTTGAACTTGCTATTATGATGCTTCGGACTACAGTATCATCAGTTTCATGTGAATGTTGAATGCCTAATATTATAATAGACATAAATCGCTGTAAGTAATATAACGGTAAACAAGCCATCAGCTAAAATCATACGCTAGAGATAACGTAATACAGTGCGCCACCTTTATGCATGGTTATTTCTAGTGTACGATTTTCGCTGATGGCTGGCTTCCAATTTGCCCTAATTTACAATATTTAATTAAATAAATGCGTTAAGTGTGAGGAGTGAATGTTTGACACATATATAGTTAAGTAAACTGTAGTTATGTGTAGTTAGCGTTGTTAAGTGAACATTTGATATATGTAGTTAAGTAAAATGTTTACGTAGATATAGGCTATAAAATAGTCATTACACTGTGTGTTGAATATTTGCAGCTAGTACAAACTAGTAGATTATCAGTACGTGCTACCCTTTTAGATTTAAAAAGAACTCTTAAAACTCGTTACAGGGCAGGCAAAAATTAGCTTCACATAATGTCTCAAAAAAAAAGCCAAAGCCATTCATAAAGTGAATGGCACTTTTCCTACTTGCCATATTTGCACAATGATTTGGGAACACTGTAGACTGAGGTATGTACAAGTAATAGTTTATTCCTTCGTAGCACGTGCTCTTTATTCCTTTTGTTATCTTTTTGTGTTTCTGTTTTTCATTAAATGACCCTCCTGGACCACATCCAATAAGTGTAACTATAAAGGTTACAAATATATTTTAGCATTTCTTTTTCTAAAGGAAAAATGTTTTCTGGTAATCATCAGCACTATACCCCTACGCTTTGTCGGAATTTCTTTACACGGATTGAAACCTACATTGGTTAGCGTTAAAGCATTGAATTCGGGACAAATACGCAATAATCAGTCGTATTCGTTGTCGCCAATACTGTTGGGGCTAAGTGATGTGCCGAATTTCTTTAAGGCTCCACCCAGACTACACAACAGCAACCAAGCAACCATCATTTTGCAATTTGATGTCGGTTGTAGGTTACGATTTTCTCGTTCCTCCGCCAAAAAGCAATTCCATTCCACCATTATGTTTTTATGTCGTAGTTGTCCCGCAATGGTCGGTATATTAAAAAAAATCTTATTTTTGTTCGTATATTGTCGAAGAGCCAATTGAAAGCATTTCGTGCAGACTCGAATCCCAATGTCTGTTCACTCACATCCTACGTCTAAGAATTCCTCAATCTGAAATCGCTGCCATTATTTTAAAAACATGTTTATTATGCTCATATTTCCTTCAAATTCAGAAGGTACACAAGCATGACGTAGTTGCCATCATTCTGAAGTATATACCATTTAGAAAATAAATGTCACATACCCCGATTTTGTTCTAAATTTAAACATAGACGAAACATTTGATTTCGTATACAAACATTTGATGCTTTTATACCTTGTTTGCCGCCAAATGTGGGAAGTCATGTAATCTTATGGAAAACAAGATGCTAGTGTCTTGTCATCTAATTCCAAAAGTTTAGTTGCAAGTTACGTACAACAGGACTGTTGTCATCAGTTGTAAAGTCATAAAAAAATTTTAAACGGTTAATCACGAAAAAAAAAGTTAGCAAAAAACTGGCTTTTTATTTTCCTGCAGGGACCGGGAGTCTCTTCAGTAAGGCGTGAACGACGTCATAAAATGGGTGGATGACTGGCAGGCCACTACAGCAACAAATGTATGCACTTTGCAGTTGGCAACAGAGAGAATCGTTACATTTATAAATTAGGCCCCAATGACCTACGAATGACTGATTCAACTAAAGATCTGGGTATATGATTCAAACACGACTTGAAAACATCTTCCCCCTGCAACAACATTACATTTAATACTAATCGCTGCTGTCGTACGTCTCTTTTTATGTAACACGAACATCCTTGTCTGGGCTTACGAGGTATATATGTGTGCCCAACCCTGGAGTATTCAAGTCGAGTATGGCCATTGGGTCTACTGGTCCGCTTTCGGACGCTTTCAGACGTCGAAGTTCCGAGCAATTAAGGTCCACATGTCTCAGCCGTTTGGTATATGTCAAATGTCTCATCCCAGGCATCGACTCGATGAATTCACTGGATCGACGCGATGCTATCAATGTCTGTCTACTAAAAAACATTGATAGAACCGAGTCGATGCAAAAAAGATTCATCGAGTCGAGTCGATCCCTGGTTATGAGACATCTGACGAATACCGAACGGAAGAAATTTTTGGACTTGACTCCTTGGAATTTAGACGTCTGAAAGCGGCCCTTATCCTCGCTTGCAAAATTCTGCACGGGTTATTACCGCCTGAGCTCTCAAAGCCAGAACTGATAAAGCTTTATTCCAAAAACCAGAGATCACACCAAAAATGGTTGACCACCCTCATTTATAAGTTAAATTGTAAGGATTATTTCTGTACCATCTGGTTGGTTCCGGCATGGAACTCATTGCCGGAAGCCAGTGTCAATGCTTCTTCAGTCAGCTCATTCGGGAGTTTTGGATCGTTCTAAACTGGGTTCATTCCCGTTTCGACCACAATTTTTTAAGTTTTAACTCGACTCTAGCCTCTAGTCCCTTACCTGATCTGCCGTCCTCTACTTGCACGACAAATATTTTATTATTATTATTAATGGAAAGGAAGTTTATTATTAATGGAAGAAAAGTTTGTCAGCGATTTCCATCAATTTTTATCTTGCTTATTCAAACAGTAACTCCTTAGCATTTTACGCTAAGTTTTACGACACAATTCAAGCGTAAGTGGCAGAAAAAATAGTAATAAACAAGTAAAACAAATTTGCCAACTTGTGTTCCATTTATTTATGTCATTTTTCCTATTCTATTTTTCACCTCATAAGATTGTCAAAAACGTAAACCATATCTTCCAAAAAAAAATGTCTCCGAGGTAATTAGGTATTGTAGATCATGTGGTGTTTCCATTAGAGACCGTGTCGCGACGCCCTCGTTCCAACTAATGGACTTGAAAAACACGGCTCCCCCCCCCCCTCCCTCCACCCGAACTCTCCTCAGTGGCATTTGGGTCGCTCGTGATGCGCGACAAAAAAACAGCAGCCAGCTAATGAGATTTTTTTTTCAAAAGAAGAAAGGAAAGGAAAATTTCTACCCGAATAATTTCGCAATTTTAATTATTGAAAATTAATTAATTTGTTTCCAATATGAACTGCAAAATTGAACTGGAAATCATTTCACTGCATAAAACGATTGGGATGAACCGTGAAAACAAACGCATTTAGTTCAAAAGGACTCCTGAGAAAGGCTTAAATACCTGATGAAAATAAAAGTAAATATGAAACCTCGACATCACGGAAAAGCTGCGGATGTTCGCCTAAGAAATTTGAAAAGTTTGAACGTAAATTCGAGGCAACATCCTGATCAAAACCATGAGTATCCAAATCCCAAAACTTAGGGCAAATGTTCAATACGTGAATGTTTAAGCGCAGTCGTCATAGGCACTTCTGCACAAGGATTTTAAATAATGACTAATTGTAAGTTTTATGGTTAATTAATAGTTAATGTCCTGACCAGATCAGGTCAATGGCCATTCCAAAAGGTAGCAAATCATAAAGAATCGTTTTAGTCTTCCAAAATAAAGTTCCAAATTTCCGTATTGAACTTATTTCTAATATCGGAGTCCTTTATTCGGTGAATTAATCACGTTTTTTATGGCATAGTGCTTAGTACACTCGATTATGACGGTTAGAAGAATAACTAATATGGACATCATGTATCATATCTGCAGCTTTCGTGAGATAAGACGTTCTTGTTTTACTCGGCAATTGTACGATTTTCGTGCAGAAAACGAGGATTAAAAAACTGGTTATTGGCGCGCCCTTTTTACATCAAGATTATTTCCTTCAAAATTGGTATTCACCAAAATTGAACGTATTGTTAAAGTTTTTAGGAATTTTACCTTGGTTTCTACTTCAGAAATAAACACTGTCATGCTTTTCCTAAGACAGTTTGTTGATCAGATTATAATTCAACCAGCAAAATGATGAAATTGGACAGAACAGATTAGTAATAATTTTAAGTCACAAATCATTCCAGGTTAAATGCATGCAGTTTAGCACATTCGGAAAGTTGAAATAGTTCACTTTTTAGATTTAGTTCAAATTGTGGCGCGCCCACGCACTTCAACACTCATAGGATGCTAATGTTTGCCTAACCTCTTCAAATAGTTGGTCAACAATTATTCCAAACACTCCAGTTGCTCCTAACGACACACCCAATTAAATTAGACAGACCTCGTTGTAAAGTGAAACTAACTTTTGGTTGCCGGCTGACGTAGACGATACCGAACTTGACAATCAATGATGGTTGGTCTGTTTCAAACACTTAACAACTCCAACTAATGAAATGAACTTAATCGTCTCTCCGACAAGGGAACAGTTCCACACCATGCCTCGCACGGTCCTTCCTCTTCAATCATTGAGATGAGATGTATTTTTTATATCAGCAAGATGAGTGACGTCATTCAACTGAACTGTCAATCTATCTACATATGGTATATTTCGCTTGCACGGAACCATAGGTGAGGAAAGTAGTCATTGTGACAACCAATCCACACGCAATCTATTAATGCGATAAGGCTAGCATGTTCATTATTTCCACGGCATCACTGAAAAAAAAGAGAAACGTTTTAGCACGGTAGCAAAGAGAAAGGTCGATCTTGCTCATTCGCTGTATGGCTGCAATGAAAAGGAGTAAGCACCCGGCAATGACAAGGAGAATGTCGATTAATACTAACAATTAGTTACAAACGAAAAATACAGCATGTATTGTTGACGGACAACTGTACATTCTTTTCACGGCATCAGTGAAAATAGGGGAGCATGTTCATTTTGGCACGGTTGCATTTTTGGCACTTTGGCGTTTATTCGTGTTTTACCAAATTTGTAAGTATTATTTTACGTTTTTTAGTTTTGTACTGCTACTTCATCATTCTCATCCTGTGGATTTTAAAAGGTGAACAAGGCATGTAATGGTTATTAATACTAAAAATTCAAATCTTTTGCCATGTATCATGCCTGGCCTTGTGTATCTGGCCTTGTGCAGTGGGCCCTCCTATTCTATACAGATACAAACGCCAGTACGACAACAAACGGAACAGTGCACAACCGCCAGTGGCATCCGCCAGTGTTACGCTGGGACCAGCTAGTTTAAATAACAAGTTTAACACATTTAACATGAAAAGGTAAAAAAAAAATATCGATTAGAATGGTGAGTACAAGATTTGCTGTGTTAAAACATCAAACGCCAAAGAACGTACAATAGATTTTAACACAGAAGCTTTAAAAAATATTTCCAATTCCGCAAATAACGGCAAAAAAGGGACGTCAAAATTGACCATCGCGGACTCACCAAGATAATGTTACGAAACGATTTCGTAGAATATTTCTAAACCGCAGCAAGAAAAAAAATCTTAATTACAATTATGGCGGACAAATAACTATAGTTATGTAAATTCAAATTGACACTTTCAGCAGTCAAAATTTCTAAATACGCCTCAGCTTCTGTAGGCAAGTCCCACCACCCTACCCAGACCCCCGACGTGAGTGTTAACACAGTTTTGAAGCTGTCAGTCTCATTACTATTAGTGTAGTTTTTCCAATAAACGTTCTAAAAAAGCCTTGGTTTTCTTGTTCCGTGGCTTCTTCTCACTGTGCCGATTATGGTTGGGGTGTGGGCATACATGGCAAGAGTGCGTTCATAACACTTATGTGTGAAACTCGACACAAGATGGATGTTAGGAACATCGGTGTTTTATAGAACCTTGGCCTTTCGTTAAGAACGAGGCATGTTATAGTTATAACTTGTCGGTGCTGAGTACTTAATTTGGCTACAAGAAATCATCTGCAGACAATCTCAACAGGCATACGAAAAACGCATTATTTTTTCAGGAGTTTTGAAGTGGAGAGGGTCATCGACAATTTTGTAGTCACAGTTACATCTCCTTTGCCCCGCTTCCCCTGCTTTAACCCCCTCCACCCCCGTGGACCATAAATAATGGGCGGCCAAGTCTATACAATTACTAACAGGAACTTGTAAAGGCTATTGTTATGAACATGGAGTGTTGTTCCTGTCCCAGCGTATGACGGATTACAATGCCCAAGACGGCAATTTTTTTTTCCTTAAATGGAATTATTCAAAGCCTTGGTTTCCATGTGGCGACAGCTCAGTCGGCGTATTGGTTACTGTGTAGGTCGCTAATGACTACAACCTTCTAATTTGCATTTGTATATATTGGGCAGAAATTAAAGTGGCAATAGAAACTAGTAATCTTGGTCAAATGCTAGATTAACTGCATGGTATCACTTTACTCTTCATTCCTTGTTTTTGATGTACTCCTGATGCACGCCAGCACATATTACAGGAAAATAGCATCATTTTGTCTTCTAATATGCAGCAACGAGAGAAAGTTTCCTCCTGCCATTTCGGTTTGTCCGTTTCCTATAAAATCAGACTTCAACCCAGTTCTTTTTTAAAGGTTCGGCTATACTCGATAACGTTTAAAGAAGGTATTTTTTACATGAACGCAAACCATGATCACTGGGAAAAGTGAATTGAGCTGTAACACCCATCGTATTGGTTGCTGATATTTTCTCACTGCAGTTTCATTTTACTTCATGAATTAAGCCAGGATCTGCATGAAGGAGGAGTTTCAGACATAATTCTACCCTTGGGTTCGTACTGAGTCCTGACCCCATGCAGCCAGTTGACCAACTAAGTGTCCGTTTTTACTTTTGCGGAAAACATCTTGTTGAAAAATGCGTCTGTATTTTCACATATAAATATGTCCGAAAATATCCTTTTGCTGCGAACAGCCTAGAGACATGTGTCATTTCGTAAGAATTAGCGTTTAAACGAACTTAAAACGAGGAAGGCATTTTTTTTTTCTCGATCCAAGGCCGACTGGAGTAGAAATTGCGTGTTTTACCTCTCGACTTGACGCCAGTTCTCGCTCGTGCCAGGAAATTAAAGCCTATTAATACTGCAGTGGTAAAATAAGATTTTGGAGATGTTCAATAAGATTGTAGAGCCAGGAGCTGAAATCTCCTGCTTCTTTCCCAGCCAGCCTTGTGCAAACGGTGGAACACAAAAGAGAGAATTACAACATGGACACTCCCACGCCATTCGCTCCAGATTAAGCAGACTCAAATTCCACCTTCGTAAATAGATTTTTAGTTACAGTCACGTGTAATTCTTCCACCAGTTCTGAGTTATCCCGGTCTTGTACTGAATTTTCTTATACGGTATATACTTTTCTATAAATGGGATACATCTTAAAAAAACAATTTTGGTCATTTTCACTCTTATTTCATAATTCCTGGCCCCATTTCACACTATTAAGGGATAGGTCATTATACGTATTATATTGCCGTGAGAGGAACCATGCATTTTTCGAGCCTCTTCGATGGCGTTATGAATATTTTGGTCCGTCAAATTGGGGGGAGGGGGGGGGGGGCAGTAATAAACGGTACCCAAGCTAAAGAAAAAACACAGTTGTGGACCACAAAAGTGGCACTTCCAGCTGTCACAATTCTAAAAACGCCTGAGCTTCTATACTAGAGTCCGGCCGCTGAAAGAATGACTCGGCGTTCGTCGAATGTCGCCCGTTTTTGCTAGTAGGATAGGTGCACCTTGCCGATAGCGAGTTAAGTTGAGCCCAGACATGGCTCGAATTCGAGTTCGTTAGGGAAGCGCGGTAAAACTTAACACAGTCAAGTTCGGGAGATAGTTTAAAACGTCGTCTAGCATTTCGAATCCTGGGTGAGTGAATGTGGAGAGTTTAGAACTAACACACAAGCCAGAAAGTGTGCAGTGGCTGCTACTGGAGTATCGTGACGTTTTGCTGCACGTCTTCATGCGACGTGCGTTAAGCCTATAGCTTTTTCGGGCAAGTGATGTACAAACGCCGGGGAAAAATGGGCCGCGTCTATCACCCATTTCGTAGCCCAATTTTTTCGACACGTCAATAATAAGACGTATTATTGTAGACATGCATACAAACAAACAACTCCCCTCCCTATTGTTAAGAAAGTATCGGAAGAGGAAAAAGGAATGTTTGGGTTTACTGAAAAACGGATAGCTGCCCTGTTGGAAGTCTTGGTAAATAAAAAAATAAATCCACTGTGCTCTTATTTGTATTATTTCCCAGCTGCTGATTACAATATACTGTATTACAGACTAAATTGACAAATTGGCATGAGGATTGGTTGGGGGTTGGGGGGCATGCGTAGCCTAGTTTGCCATTTTTTGCTGGTAGCAATCGGCGCTGGCAGCAGCAATTAAAGTAAGCGAAAATTGGTACGGTGGTGAGAAGGAAACTATGCACCAATTCCTTGTTTCGTGTTAGGATTTATTTGTTTGCCAACAGAACGAATCCTTGAAAGAAGATTCGTGCAATACTATTACAACCTTAACGTCTAGGTGGATAGGAGAAATCTCACGAAATGATCGGGAGTGGACAAAAA
Source organism: Lithobius niger (assembly GCA_023313725.1). Classification (NCBI taxonomy): domain Eukaryota; kingdom Metazoa; phylum Arthropoda; class Chilopoda; order Lithobiomorpha; family Lithobiidae; genus Lithobius; species Lithobius niger. The sequence goes on from JAHWFP010269248.1 coordinate 18,009, forward strand.
AAGATGTTGATTTGCAACTACACTTTGTATCGGTTTGTTCTACGTGTGTAAACAAACGAGCGGTCGCATTGAAATGCTCGTTTGACAACTAACACTGTCAATGTATTAACTAGGTATTTTTTTCCCGTTAATCTAGGATTTACACACGTTTACACACGTAAATTTATTGTAAACTGTTTTCACCTCGCCAGGCTTTTGTTGTCGAAAGTAATAGAACACTGCCGAGATCACGAGACGGCTACGATCGAAAACAGTTGCCGTTCACAGTCCAACAGTTTTTCGTGAGGTAGTATGCTTATTTTATACACATGGAACACGTCTTATTCTTCATACGTCTTATTTTACTATACTTTTATTAATTAAAAAAAATTAAAGGTATTTAATTCAATATTTCACTATTATTTTGTTTGTTTGGATTTTGGGGACCTGAATTTGGATGGCTTGCTTGAGTTACTTGTTGTTGCCTGGCAACCATAGGGGAGGATGAATGATGCGTCAAGCGCGACGTTTATATTTTAAGTACGAACCTTGTTTTTACTGGAGCAAACATTTTCACACTTCACTATGTTATGAGAGGAACTATAAATTATCTTTCTTCATTGCTAAAATTATTGTATGTGTTGTACGTAGTCATAAAAACGATCATTCCAATTGAATTCATTGCTAATGCATGGACGAGCTCGATCCAATCGTATATGTAGGTTAGTACAGCACTGCCCCATGAAATTCACATAGTATATGGAAGCATCCTCGGTAAAGGGTAATGAATGGCCAAGAGTGCACCTTGCATGCACCTAAAACTGGCGAGCGAGGTCACGACTTATACAATCGATGATAACATCAAGTCAATCTCTTAATGGCCCTATTCTAGTGAGGGGGTGTAAGCCCCCAGCCGCCCCTTCCCCCCCCCCCCCAGTAATGTAAGTGTTTGTAAAGGTTTGAATTTCCTTGTTAACATGTTACGTAGTTTTACCAATAAACATTGTAAGCTTTGGATTCTGAATCTTTGGTTAATTTCATGTTGCAAGTATGTGTCAGAGGTATACAATTTAATGTGAACTGTGCATTCCTCAATTAAACGCTGTCTTCCTGCTATGAATCTCGATACAAACGAAGTTTATATAAAGAACACATCACTCAATATGTTTTTTTTTATGTAACATTAAAAAAAAATACTGAATACAAGAAGAGAAATACAATTTTAGACCTCAAAAATTGTCATTTCAGCACTACCTATTTTTTAAAACTGTCTTGGTGGTAACACCACTATTGCCTAGTTTTAAAAAAAAATATCTGGGGTTTGGTTCCTTGAGTTTTCCACTTTTCCACTTTTCAAGTTTGACTGTCGAGACATAATGACCGTGTGGACCAACTGTGTGTCCATCATGTCAAAGGCTGTTTTCCTGTATGAATACCGATACAAAAAGGGTTTAAGGAACACATTCTTGAACGTTTTTAAATTATCTTTATCCTTTCCTACAAAAATTGGCATGTTTTCTAGCAATTGGGAACTTGTCAGTCGAACTGTTACCTTTACGGGAAGGGGTTGCAGGAAAATCAAGATTTTTTTCTGGTTGTGGGATAGGAGAACAAAGAACGAGTTGGGTATGTGAACTGAAAAAAACGAACAGAATTATATTTGTCCGAAAATCTTATTTTTATTGCTTAAAATTGTGTGTGCAACGGATGTCAATCAACGTTTTACTGCTTAGGAGTGCACCTTAAATAACGTATCAAAAGTTGCTAAAATAACCGTTAAGATTTCAGAACATTCGCATCTGGTATTTTTGTCAATGTGGCATTTAGAGCTACTAGTGTGAACGGGCTACGATTCTAGAAATTAAGCCACGAAGCTTTAGGTTCTCAATGAACCCCCACTCCACTTCCTATCGCCCTCCCCCATTCCCTTGCTTTCGTCAACTTCCTGCCATGAGGTTTCGATACGCGGCAGGTCGTTAGGGCAACCTCATCATCGGCTTTGCGCGTGCAGTTGGCACACGCAATCGATAGAAATTCAATGCGGACTCAGGTAGCCCAATTGACATTAAGGGTCCCCACTGCCAAATATGGTGAACCAAAACGAAACAGGATATGATTAGAAAGACGACTCTTCGAAAATCATCTATTCCGAAGAATTAGTCCCCTTACTGATTGTGGAAATTTACCAAACTTTTTCATTCTAGTTTCTCACCTGGTGCATTTGGTATTCGTATGAGAACGATTCTCTCTTGCTAATTAGGACAACAAGAAGAACGAACATTTCAAACTGGAGGGAGCAGTCAGTCTACCCAAACTGATTTTATCAGGAAACAATTAAACAGAACAACAACATCATTACAGCGTACGAGCATCACCTTCATATCATGAATAAATCCATGAATGGCGCAATCATATTCGAAAAAAATTAATAACAAACCGTTTCTGCAGTAGAGGAAACGTTCATATTGATTTTTGTTACTCAGTTTCTTTAAATGAAGCGCATGGTACTGAGGCATTCTACACGTGACAAACCAACAAGAGCTACAACTATAAAGAAAAATAGAAATTTTACATTTTTTGGTATGTTTTTGAATCCACTAAGTAAAATCATTCGTCCAAGGTAAAAGAATCAGCGTTTTAACTGTTGATTTTTTAAAATTCAAAACATCTTCGACGCACAAGAAGCGTAAATTACGAAGGCGAGTTTGTAGTTTTTATTTAAGTGATATATAAATACCTATTCCACGAACAACATTAAATAAAACAGAATCCTGAACAGGTCTTCAATATCTGAGAATAAAAAACAGGAGCACAGCAATAAGAGGTTAAAACATACTTATCACTTATATCTCGACATGTGTGTTTCATGTCTGAGGATGAAGTAAATGTCGCTTACTTTTCCACAGTCTTAGTTACGTTAGATCCAGTGAATCTAGAGTCGAATTCAGTACAGCACTTTTAAAAGCGATTAATACAATATAGTAGGCTTTCCTTGGATATGTAGTCTTATACGTATTTTTAGTGAAATTTTATACCTTAGTAGAGGAAGCCTGTGCTACAGCACGGCTGGTGTTGGGTACACCGTTTGCAACATTGGTACATTTTGGTAGCTCATGTGTATCTCCATGTTTCACCGAATTTTCACCGACTTAAGTTTGCGTACACTAGTTCACAAACGCTGATTTCCGTTCGCTTCGCTCACTCAAGCAGCACATCCCGTTCATTCGATCTTAGCATAAATATACGCAATGAAGCTTGAATTGTTTTAAAAAGAAACAAAACTGGATGATGATTTCCTAAGCCTGACGGGAATGTAATTTCTTTCAGTGTTTTTTTGTCCGCTATGGCTAACAAACGCTGATTTTTCTTTTGGTTCGTCATTCAAATCATTGTGTTCCGGGAGAGACCAAAAGTAAATCGCGTTTTCAGTATTTAACTGAGTTTCACTAATGACAGTTTTTCACTAACTACAGTTTCACTAACCACAATAATTTTTGCGCATACCTCACACTGGTCTGCTCCTGTATATCTAAGCCACATAGAAGGCCGTAACACAGAAGCTTCGCATCGTGTGGCCTGACTTTGAATTGTTTTAAAAACAAACAAACTGGATGATGACTATACCTCGCGGGAATGCACCCTCTATTGTCTCCATGTATTTGAACTTGAAGTTTCGTTCATTCGCTAAAAAATTCTACAAGACAGCTATCTGCTACCAATACCCCACCACATTGCTAACCTTTACATGGATCACTTTTAGTACATGGATCAGAAAACCACAACTGATAGATATTCTACATCAGCACACCGTATATTTACCACTTCTCCAACTCAAAGCCCTTAAAAACACAAAAAATTAACCTATCATGACGAAAGCACGGACAATGCAACAACTAATAGTCCCCCCCCCCCCAAAAAAAAAAAACATTCAGAGAACAGTTTACGACATTCCTTGAAAATCATGTGACCTATCTAACGTCGGGAACTCAATAGATTTATCTCAAGGCATTCCTCGTCACAAGTCCAACCCCCGAAGCGATAAACAAGGGTAATTCATTTGTGCGACATAAACAAACCACCAATCGTGAACCGAGCTATGATCAAGTCACCATTCTTCGATGTGAAAAATATCAAGATTTAATAGATTTAATAATTTCTGCAAAATTTTTAGAAAATAAGATAAACTTATGAACCATGTTTACCTTATTCTGCTTCCATGATTAGCTGGGCCAAACTTCTTGAATAATATAACGCTTCCCTTCGCCCCATTCCGTCCTCCCCCACCCCCACCCTCCCAAAAAAACAACTTACCAACTTTTTCCATTTCTCTTTATTTTTCCCATTTACTCCTTTTGTTTTTTCCCATACTGCATTTCCTTCATTCCCTCTTCAACTACACCTCGCTTTCGTTATCTTATGTTGGCGTCCCTGTATTACTCGCTTCAAACCCACAAGGCCTTTTACCACCTTTTCTGTCATTTCCATCTTCTTTATCCCGGTGTCGCACGTTTGTGTTTGAGTCAATGCTGCAAAAAGTAAGTTCAGCATTTTAACGATTTTAAACTAGAATAAGAAATAATATTTTAATAGAATAAGGGCGCTAAAAATACTTTTAAGACCACATGTAAGGAAGGCTTATTACAGTTAAATGAGTATAGGAATACTGAATACGGCTCCATATCCATTGACTGTGGGAGTGGAAGTGACACAAAACTTTACTGAGGATGATATCGTCATAAATATACATTTCAAAACAAAAGTATATTTTAACCTTTTATTGTTGTGCTCCTGGATATTTTCTGTGATATTTTATTTAGAACGACCAGCACATCAAATTATCGCTCACAATTTACAAGAGTTCACTCTCATGCATATTATGGCATGTAAAGACCATCCGATTGGAATTACCTAGCAAAATTGTCCCTCACTCCTTCTTGCGCCTTAGCTATGGCTTGGAGCGTGTCAAACTTCCAACGTACTTCAATTTTAAAATTATTCCGGTTTATTAACTTGGAAAGTTTTTATTTTTCCTTTAAACACTCAGTTGCAAGTTTTCATAGGACTAAAATGTTTCAATAAAAAACTGAAGAATCCCGCGCGCTCCAGCTTTTTTTTTCGTCTAATTTCTATCAACTTTTTTACGATTCTGTATAAAAAACTGCACACTTGAACACCTCTATTTAAGATTTTCTTTGGGAAATGCCGTTTTAGATTGACTCGTTGCACAGACAATAACGTCCATATTTGTTCACTCTGTTAAATGTCCAGTATTCGTGGAATCGGTAGATTTGTTGTTTCCTTGAACCTCCGTAAACCCCGATTCTTGTAAGCCGCCATCTTGTCGCTTCGGGGAATATAGTTTATAGTCAGTTGCAAGCAAGGATTAGGATATTTACGGCGTCAAATTATTTTGATGATGGTAACGAGTGGTGGGGAAGTGACTGAACGGCTCCGCTAAGTAACTATTGTCGTCAACAAGAGGCAATAACTGCAGCTTATGCGTGGGATGGATTGACGTCACACATTCGTGTAATAATAAGATTATATGTCGCTGCCAGCTTGTGCCCTTTATGCCATTAAAAGTAATGGTTTCTTAGCAACGAAAAACAGAAATTCAAGACTAACAAATACTGTTAAAGTAAAAAGTAAAAAAAAAAATCCTGACGGGGTTGAATTGACATTAGGGTTAACTTATATCTGTGAGGTGCAAGCTGTTTACTTTTTTCTGAATTTTCGATTTTATTTCGAAGTAGTTTCAAGGATAAAACAGCACATCGAGCTGTCTGCACAACAGTCAATCACCCGATTGTAGACATCTGATGGTTGAAAGAGTGATTTTTGATGAAAAAGAGGTGGCCTCACCAGAAGACATATGTCTATTAACTGCAAATAACTAATAACATATTTTGTCATGTTGAACATAAATCCCAATGCGACCGAGTCTTCCAAATTGTGGAAAATTTAAGGGGAAGGTACAGGGATAAAAAAAATTAAAAGTTAAAGAATGAGTGTCCACCATTCATAGAGAGAAAGATCCACCAATAACGTTGTTTTCATGATAGTTAGTTATCTAGTAACGTTTTTCCAATATTAAATTTCATAGACTCATTGCTCAAGGCCAGCGAAAAATTGGAAGGGCTACAAAGCTGAAAGTTTACACATGACTTCATGGTAATCTGAAGATTGTACTTTTGTTGGTTTGGGGTTTGAAGGGGTCAGTAGAAATGCATGGGAGGGTTTTGAAATTAGCAACCATGGAATTTAAATTTCGTTTGTTTTCCATGTTGCAACAAAAAATTTCAAGCAACAATGGCTTTGACGTTTTTGTTTGTAATTTATTTTCCTTCTTACTGGAGCCCTAGAGATTTATAAGGTAAGATACAATTTTTAAAATGACTGTCTTTTTTTAATTAGTGGCGATTTCAAATTGATGGCAACAACGGCAAAATCATCATTTTTATTTTTATCAAGAGTCCTTTGTTTTAAATTTGAAAGAAGACAATAATTTTTTTTTTTCAAAAATGGTTGCCTTTTAAAATGGCGTCCAGTTCATATGCTAATGATAGCACCTTAGCATCAGTCAATATTTAAAATATTTACCAATTGATTTCTTTCTATTCTAAATTTAATAGGAAATAAAGTGTATTTTCTGAATAGCTATGATTTTAAAAATGCTGGTCATTTCAGATTTATTAGCCATAACACATACACCACTGTAACTTTTAAGTGTAACTTGTCAGTGTCTGTTCTGAATCTGAAAGAAATCTGATCATAACAAAAAATGTTTTTTTTTAATGGCTGTCTTTTTTTTTTCAAAATGGAAGAGGTAAAACTGTTTGATTAGTGTATATTTTTGTGCCACCTTCTTGGTTATCATCGACTGTCATTGCAGCCTTTCTTCAAACCCTGTTCCTTTCTTGATTAATTTTTAATAATGTACATTTTCCAAAATAATCAGTGCTACCCTGAAGAATGCTCTGTATTGTTTGGATAGCTGTCCAGGTTCGATCCTGGCCGCAGCCATCCCCGGGCATTTTCGAGACGAGGAGGGCCCTGCTGTGGTGTCTCGAGCTCATGTCGATAGTGGGACGTCAAATATGCTGGGTTTTCCGCTTGGATTTATTTCTTCAACTAAATTGTTCCTCTCGTTGTCAACTATAGGGTAGAAAACCCCAGAAGGGGTTACCACTGTCAATAAAACTCAAACTCAACTCAGTACGAAAGTTCCTGACTTTTGTTGACTTATGGCATCCTTGGTAAGAGGAAACTTGTGTACCTAAGCTCTTGGCTCTTTATACGCATATCACGATGTTACTTAGATGCTTTTGAGCGCGAGACTTGCATGTCTGGCCAATACATTGAGCTTTAAGTGTGTCGTGAGACTTGGCTCCATTGGTGGCGCCATCTTCTGCCAAGTGTATTCTCCAGAGAAAACGTCTCCTTTCTCCTCAGACTCCTTCTCCACCAATGATGGACTAGATGTGGCGACGAAGCACGAGCTCAGCGATGGCGTGCAGCACGTGCCCTGCATTTTCCCTCTAGCGATTGCAACCCTAAAGTAAGCAGATGGAACGCTGGATTCCAAATTCGAGTTAAGGTACAGCTGTTGCTAATGGCCTCGTTTTTCAACAACAACAACAAGATTGGACGGCCAAACTCACTCTCTAGTTCGTGATCCTTGTGCTGCCCCTTTGTGGCAAATGTCAGAAGGTACGCAACAAATGAGCTAATCTAAGAAATGTACAGAACACTTATACCAACGCTAAATTATAGCTCCGATGTAAGAGTTGACAGTAACGTCACTCGCTACAGTGGCATTTGCTAAAGTTGAAATGATAAAAATATCAACAATATAGGTTAGGCTGAATTTGTTAAGGAAATTTTGCTAGTTTTTACGTTGTTTTCTATTGCTTGTAGGAATTAGAATCCTGGGAACAACTGTTAACCTTTATTCTCCAACATCCCTAAATTAAAAATAATAAAGCAACCATTCTAAACAATTTAGAAAAGATGGCTGTCTGGTCACGTGTGCAAATCAATCCTTTCCGACCATCCTGTATCAGACTATAACAGATCTATGTTTGATATGATTTGCACCTTTTTTAGTAAGTTAAACTGAATTATAAAATGGAGGAAATTTAAAAACGTTGATGATCGATACAACGTTATGCAAATTAGCAGGAAGGGAATGTTTTACAGCCATCTAAACTCACTTTAAACCGATTGATGTTAGAACCCAGACAGCACTGAGAGAGAATAAGTGCAACGAACTAACCTTATCTTGAATTACTCGAGCTGCGGCGACTGCGGATCGACCTCGTCTTGACCTTCAAAATAGTGCGTGGATTTCTGCCGTTGGAACTTCCATTCTTCGAGCTCAATCATGTGAATTTTACAAGAGGTCACTCGTTCAAGCTCACACCGTCGCCGATACGCTTGAAATGTGGAAGTGGTTTCTTCTCGGTGTGAGTGGTTAAGGTATGGAACTCACTTCCGGAGTCGGTTGTTTCTTCAACTACTGTCCTGGGCTTTCACAGGTTTCTAACCGAAGTGAATCTGGAAAAATTCTTGCAGCGTCACCTACGGGAACTCTAATTCTGGGTCTTGTTTGTCCCACATTGTGCATTAGTTTTCCTACCTTTTTAATGTTTGACAAATGGCCTATACTACCATGCTTAAAATTTATTCGCATTTTCCAACCGAGTTTTACTTTTCACCCTGCACTATAATCCATCCATCACTCCATCTTGTTCACATTTCTAATGTTATCCCTTTTAGGTTGGCTATCAGAGACCCACCAGGGCCCTTGCCTTTCCTGTTGCTTCTGCAACGAAGTTTATAATATTATATTATTATTATAGACCAGTGATAATAAGGCCGTATGGCTACGGAGCTAGCGTCTGGAGCCAGTCGTTGAACTACCGGCAATGGGCACTGCGTACAATTGGAGGTAAAAAAAACGTAGTCTGTAGTCAAGCTGATGGTGAGAGAGCGAATTTCTTAGGCCTAAAAAACGTTGCTTTGTGCAATCCGTTACGCTGCGAAACATATATTAAAGTTATAATACGAAAGAAAAGATTCTCATGCTAAAACTGCAGCATGTGGGATTTGCAGTTTGTGCATCTTTTTGGCCCAAGAAATCCGCTGTCTCAGCATTGGCTTGACAAACTGCGCTAATGTTTTTACCTCCACGTACATCCAGTGCCCCTTGCAGTTAGCTCAACGACCAACTCCAGATGCTTGCCTCGTTATTGTTGCTGATCTATTGAAGAGGATACCACAAAAGCACCAGAACACCATCCATGCCATCCGTTGCCAAGCAACCAAAGCGAGCTGTGATCGTACTTGCAGCTGTATGACGCTGGATGGGTTAAATGGCACTTCCTTTGATGACCACAACGAACGCCTCACACAGGAATGATAATAACTAAGACGAACAGTGAAGTTTATAAGGAGTCCGTAAGAACCTGAGCACAGCGAGCCAAACACAGCCGAGTGGATAACGCTAAAGAGGATCTCGGACTTATCTATATGGGAATCTAAAATACGGCCTTCACAACAGCGTAAGCAGTTCTCAAAGACCTGCTTACGGATCAGCTGTGGCGAATATTATCAATAGGTATTAAATAAACTGTAACGCGTAAAGTTTCTTTAGAATTTCATCAAATTCCGCTTTTAAACGTCCTGTATTTCCTCATCGGGAGGTGTGTTTCGCCGCTTGAGTACAACGGCAAATGCAAGCCCACTCCTCCCCCCCCCCCCCCCCCCAGCTGAGACACCAACTCTATAATGTCTGTTACATCATAGTTACATGAACATTTTTCCTTCAGCTTATTTTTCGGGTAAATTAGTACGCATGGATTGTATTCCGCATGTATCTTACTTTTCGAAGAAAACATGTCTTCAATAAAGGAGACTTTTTTTTCCTTGATGACAGCCTGCAGTGTGGTTCGGTTTAGCCGACGAAAAAATAAAATTTCTGAAAGTGCTTCGAAGTGCTAACCTCAGCAAGAGGCTGAACATGAAAAAAAAGTGCTGCTTCCTTAGAGATATCAGTTTTCGGGGCGAGTGAGACTCTAATGCTTTGGACGTAGGTTGCCAGAAGTCCCATTTCAAGAAAAAAAAATGGATGCACTTAAGTCGTATGGAAACTATAAAGTATTCCATATTGTTCCCGTAAGGTAGAAAAAGCGTTGGTCAACTAGACGTTAGTTTTTTGTAAAAACAGCATCATGTTTCCTTATAAGTGGATGGAATGGCGTCTTGCCCAGTTTTTTTTTTAACTTTTTGAGAACAAACCGTTTCTAGTTTACGGAGTGCCTTATTGATACAAGGATACTATAAATAAATACAGATTTGAACCTAGATGCGAACGGAAATAAGTTCGCATCTGTATGTATATAGCGTGTTGGTAATAGATTTCTGTTCCTAGGCCCTCAGTGCTACTTATCTGTACACCTCAGGTGCTATGTATATAGGCCTATTAGTCTTTTGACTGGAGTTTCGAGGACGCCTTTGGGCTGTGGCCATCAGTACGCGCAACATATTGTCCCACACATAAAGGTAGACAAGGGCTGAAAGGGGAGACTCGTCCTGAATCATACCTTAACGATATTCAAGATCATTCTGGCCTGATGCACGACTCAGCTTGTGAAAAGGAATAGTCTAGAAGGGAATCTTCTAGCGGGTATAAATACGGGGGGGAACATCCATTTGGGGTCTTAAACAACATGTTAGGCTCTGTTTTCATCATGGATATCTCCCCACAGTTGTAGGCAGTTAAAACGTTCTGAACACCAACCATTTGACAAGAAACTTTGTGTTTATTATTTCTACTGTGACCGCTTATCCGCCTTCTACAGCTCATGCCTTCTTAAATATCCCCTCATACTTGGGAAGAACTGGAATAGACTCAGATTGAATTTACTGCGTGTTTACTGGATTCAAATCCGTTACAGTTATTATTTTATATTTTATAGTGTGAAGTATCCAACCAGTATGGCTTAGAGGTAGACCTTCGGCCTTTGGTCACAAAGGTCCAGGCCTCAATTCTCTCTCATGCAGTCTGGCATTTAAGTCCAAAAGGTAACGGAAATAGGTTTCCATCCGTATTTATCACATATTAAGCCGATTTGGCTTTCCGTCCGTTTATTACTTCATGCTATGTTGACTTCATTCCGTGACCTATTTTCTCCAACTTAGATGTTTCATTCTGGTTGTGTGAGTTCCAGCCAGAATTTGGAATTAAGCGAGTTTAGTGAATCAAGAGTATCATGTGCCAAGTTTCGTTAAGTCAGTATTTGTTGATTTCAGCTCGTGAATCAATAAAATTGAACAAAGGTTTTCAGGGATTTTCACTCGCATATTCAAAATATACACATGAATGAATTTCATGAATATGCATGAATTTGTGAGAAATAATTGAGAAATGAATACAAACCTAAATGACTTAACATATAAAGCGACATGTAAAAGCTTGCATGTCACTATTTCAGTTAATGAATGAAGACCATTAGTGAACATATTTCAACTAATACACGACCTATGAATCTTATCTTTGGCATACTATGCAAATTATATTACAGATGTTAATGGACCTTCATTGTACATAGCTTTACCCACTCTCTTTGATGTTGTAAATTCAATTTACTTCTTCGTCTTTGACTCCATTAACAATTTTCGAATTTGTACCGGCATTTTATAATTCAAAATTTTTTCTCAAGAAATTACAGTGGTTCCTTAGCATAGGTCCTTCAGAATCTTGACATAACCTAGTGTGTCATCGCCAAATTAGATGAGATTTAATTGTTGTCAAAGCTGAATTACTGTCAAATACGTTGTTGCAAATGAATAAAGGCGGCTCATTTCGGGACGAGAATGGCTATGTGGTGTCTCACGCTCATGTCGATTGTGGTATGTCAAAGATCTTGGGTTTTCCACTTGGAATTCTCCAGCTAAATTGTCCCTCTCATCGTCATGGGGCAGATAACCCAGTTCGTGTACGTGCTCTCTAAAAGCAAATACAAACAAAAAGACAGCTCACTGGCAGGCAGTACCTTTTAACTGTAAAAAGAGTTTAACTGATTTCAGCTTATTGAACTTCCATGAAGAAAACATCTTTGCAAATTGCTGGAATCGGATGCATAAGGTTCAGACTCAACGATAAGGCTTGGGAAAGTTTCCACCTTTACGGAGAAAAAGTGCTCTCAGTATCGTTGGTTTTGTGTTACTGGCTAATTTAGCTAAGGCCACGGCTTACAGAAGTTAATTTTTATAAAGATATAAAGACACCTGGTCAGCTCGCAGAGTAAGTTGGCAAATCTAAATTTTGGAACAATTTGGAGGTAAAGAGTATGGGGAAATGGCTGTTTCTGAAATGAGGTTGCAGCTAGAAACATATGGCCCTTAAGTGGCTCGTAAATCCAAAATAATTGTATATAATAATAATAATAATAATAATAAATGTTCGGCCCCAGAATAAGGGCAAGGAAGACGGAAGGGTCTCGGAAGAAATCACTAACACCGGTCCTGTGGAAACAAAAGATGGCAGCATCACAAATACGGGCGCTTAAGAAAGGTGGACAAGTCAACACGGTTAAGCAGAGTCCTAAAAACACCCACCGAAATTGCGGAGACAACTGCCTCTGGGAGGGCGTTCCATGGTGCAACCACCCTGTTGGCAAAAAAGTACTTAGGACAATCCAGGTTACACCTAGAGCTACACAATTCGAAAGAGTGGCCCCGGGTAAAGTTCCATTAAAGTTCCATCCATTGTTTGTGTTGACATCCAATAGTAGATTATAATGTGCTTAAGTCTTACGCGCATATAGTTTCAGTACTCAATTGTCAGAATACAGTGCTGTTGTAAAGAAGCGTTGGAATCGAGATGGAAATAAAATGCAGGTCGTGAGCACAGGGTCCATATCAAGTAGAAATTAAGTATTTTTTTTTAAAGAAGTAGCCGTTAATTTTTTTTAAACTTGATGAAACATTGATAGGCTAAATTATGTCACATTGCTTCTCTCTACGTACTCATGATTGCAACACTAAAGTTTTTGTCGTGATTTCAGGCTAGGTATAGGTCAGTTGCACTGGCTTCATTTCATCGAGCAGGGTGCTATTTCGCGTGAAACAAAACAAACTTTGTTGTAGATGAAGGTACAGAAAAAAGCTATAGACAAAATTGAAAACGTCCAACGAAAATTGGGATAGCCAACGAGGATAAGTGTCCTCTTCGAATGTATCTTCTTAGTCACATTAACAAAATTGTGATCAACATCCTCCCAATGTTAGTCCTCTTTTCACGATTCTCCCAATGAAAATGTAGATGACGGCAGGCATCATGTTTCGTATAATCTAAGTCCTATGAAAATTGTGACATTCACCTAAAACGAAAACTGGTATAAAAGACGCCGCCAAGTTTCCAAAAAGGGTCGGCCTTTTAAAGTAATGACAACATTCAACCAGGGAAAGACCGCCAAGGTTAACCCTCTTCACCACCAACTTAGCACATTGACCTCTTGTTTAATATCTCTGTATGACTACTTTCTTAGACTACTGTAACATGATGGACTTAACAACGGCACAATCCTGTGGCGTCGACATTTACTACATTTATACAATCTGTCATATTTGCAGATCACTTCAATCACTCCTGGTTCAAAAAGATTAAAGAAGAGGCAGTGAGCCATGTTTATTAGCTACTAGAGGAAGCCCGTTCTATGCACGGGGCCGGTCATGAATTAAGTTTACGGAGAAATTTCCCGGGACATTTTTCCGGCACTCTTCTCAACGACTTGTCAGATTGATCGACCACTCATGCCTGCCTCCTGATTGCATGAGAGGCGCGAGGGGGGAAGAAGTGATTGTACGGCCCGACGACGTGTCAGATTGAACCTTTATTGAGTTGATCGACCACTCATGCCTGCCTCCTGTTTCCATGCAGGTAGAGTGGGAGAGTGCATTTTCAATGCGGGCGCGAGGAGGGGAGAAGTGGTTTTCCTTTTAGCCTTCCCTTTTATCTTAAGCCTTCCTTTTAGCCGGCCTCCAGGATTATTATATAGATATTGTTAACCTTGGTGGCGTTTCCCTGGTTAATGACATCACTACTTTTTACGGCTGATCGTTTTTGGAAACTTTGCGGTTACTCTTACGCAGTTTTTGTTTTGGGTGGATTAAATTTTTCTCTAACGCAAAGCACCATAATGCCTCAACCACCCACGCCAACACACACAACTTTAAATGCAACTTTAAATTTTTTTGTGTGATGTTTGCAAGTTTTATTCAAGTTCACGTTTGAAAAAATGAGACATGATTAAAATCTATCATGCTCATGCACGTAGCAGCTTGTTTTTGTAAGTTTGTGAACGAAATTATTTTTAAAAAGAAAGATGATTGCCTGAGTTTTAATGTCTTCACTTTGGAAAATTGCAAAAAATGTTTTCTGCTCTCGACAGTTTCCCTTCAACCCGGCACCAATCTTACTCCGCTTCAAGTTTTTTTTTTTTTTAAACCTTTACAGCGATGGAATTTTATGCCTTTTTTCCAGTTTTTGTTCTTTCGGGAAAAAAAGGTCTCTTGACAAATGAGGTTCATTTTTGACCTGGTCGACCTGTCATCTGCACTTTCTTTACTGCCGTATTTTTGGAAATCTTCCGGTAAAAAAACCGTGTAGCTTCGAATGAGAACAGTTTGGCACGCGAGCGATTTGGTCGTTTTGGCCTGGCCATAACTTTCATCGGAAGACATCGGCGAAAAATTGAAAAGAGACCTCATCCGGTTGGAAAGCGATCTGACTGGTGGTCCAAAATAGAACAGAATAAAAGTTATTGGCAGTATTCAAGAGTAAAAAGTTGTCCCTTTTTCATTTGCATTTCCATTTTTATTAGTTTTAAGAAGAGAATATACCATCATAATTTTCTAACGACAATTAACCAATGGGAGGCCAGTAAACGGCAGCCACCAACCAATCACGCCTCCCTAACACCGATTAAACGACCACACGGTGTTTTATCAGATTAAACTGTTAGCCTCATCCCTCCATCTTGTATTAACGATCGCTCGTTTGGTATCCTCCTGGCTTCTGCCACATACCAAAAGTATATGACGGAACTGCGTTTGGCAGGCCTAAACCAATTTCTAAACGTGCACGACGTACTTGATAGTCAAGTGATACATTATTTGATACCTGGTTATGTGCGCTTAATCTTTGGTTACCAGGGTGACAGAAGATCAGTGGCAGCTCCAAGCGCGTTAGGCTGCTCTCATTAGTCCTTTCGCCTCTACTATATGAGAAGCGTAGCGGTAAAGGCCACCCCCAGTACGTATATTATGCGATACTTGAATTAATCGGAAATATCAGAAAATAAATTACTAACAATTGTCGATGATTTAGTATTGTTACGGATCATATTGTATTTTAAATCTAAGAAATAATATTTTCATTAAAAATAAAACACTTATTTACTTTAGTTGAAGCGCTCTGACAGGGATTAATGTTCGTCCTACAATTTTCTGCTTTGACGGTGAGTTACTTTCGGTTTCGGTTAGTTTGTTATGGATTGTTGGGGAAACAAAACTACTTTATTCATGAAGACGGCGGTAGAAAATATCATTCCTATAAAAACACTAAACGAACCAGTGAGTGCATCTGGCAACAATTTGTACACTTTCATCACTTCGTGCATACAGCAGTTGTGAATTCAAGAGAGAGAAGCCACTGCCGTATTATGCAAATTGAAGTGATATTTAAAGGAGACGGTATATTCTCGTTTCAAATACAACTCGAGCTTAGTTTAAGTATCGATAAATTTTCTCAACCACTCGTTACATTCCCTAGCTGATGAAAACTTCTCGCGCAAGCCCTCAGCATTTTTTCAACTTCGGAATAAAACTCAATATTGAGAAAATGTATTGATAAAATCTAGGCTCTCGTGATATTATTACTGAAAAAAATAAGAAGATGAAATACTCGGTGTATTCACTTAATTAATAAACTTTTGAATATCGGTTCTGTCGGTAATGTATATCGGTAATGTCGGCAATGTATATCATATCGGTAATGTATATCATTATTGTGAATTACGAAGTCTTGTGTTTTTTAAGTCAATGGATTTAACTGTCAAAAGTTTAGTAACCATTTAACTTTTTAAAGTTAAAGGAGAAAGCGATGAGTTGATATAAAAGTCATTATTAATCAATAGGGAGATTAACTATACCAAATCTTGGTCATAAATAGTCTATATCCTTATATTAATGGTGCACGTTCCTTTATTTACCAGCCAGAATTCAAAAAACGCAGCAGCCATTTGCACCACAATTTAGTAAAAACGAGTAATTTTCCACCGATAAGTTAATTATTAGTTTTAAATAAATATGGATGCAAATCTATTTACGTTGCCCTTTGGACTTAAATATCATCTGCTTGAGCGGGGAATTCAACCCACGACCTTTGAAAATAAATACTGATTTCGTACCACTGAGCTGTACTGACAGTCCTTCAGTATGGCTCAGTGGTAGGACCTTGGCATTTGGTTTCAAAGGTCGTGGGTTCAATTCCTCGCTCAGGTAGTCGGATGTTTAAGTCCAAAAGGCAACGTAAATAGATTTGTATTTACCCTTCTTAAACCCATTTGGCTTTCCGCCCTGTTTAAAATATCAGTTCAACCGGTCCGGACCAATTACCGAACTCATTTCTTCTTAACTATTTACTATACTTATCTGCTGCAGAAATCGACCAAATGCTTGAGTTTGTTAAAAAAAATTCGAGGTCCTGAATTTCTTGAAATTGTTAGGTATGTCCTTGAAGAAAGTCGTTAATTTTTTTTTGTCGTAATTTGAAATAATTCCCCTTTTTAAACAAGAAACAGGCAATTTTTTCATTTGTGTTAATTAAATAACTTGCATATTAATTTGTGAACAGCACATTTTTTTAAATATGTTCTAGGAAAAAAAAGCCAAAGGAAAAAAACGCACCTGGTGAAACTCCTTATCCTGATTGGTCAAATTTGACCCAAGGCACAAAAAACACACAAACAACACACAAAAAAACACACAAAAACACACAAGAAAATACAATTTTTGTCGTCAGTCTTATTTTAATGTGGTTTGTTTCCCTCGTCTTTTTTTCCCGCATTTTTTTTTCTCATCGGCCTTTTTTCTGCTGTTCTGCACACAAATAAAAAAAATGAACATTTTAGTGTTTACTTAGATGATGTTCGTAGTTTATTGATTCATAAAGGTCCGTGAACAAATCTTTAATAGTCTTGGAAAAGTCCTTGAAATATTATATTGTTTTTTAAATAAGTCATGAAAGTGCTTGCATATTTTGAATGTGATCTTGTGTGAACCCTAGTGCCGTAGGTTTAAAGTAAAGCTTTTCATAGCAGTATATCATCATGTTTAGTATAAACTGTCTAGTTTGCCATTACTAATTTACTTTTCTCTTTGTTTTTAGGTGAGTATACCGTTGGTTACAAGATTAGGTTCTACATATTGTAAGTAAAGAAATTTAATGTGCCTCACATCTTAAATTCAAGTTCATACCAATTTAGTGAGGCAATAAACCTGAAAGGTGCACTCGGTTACCAAAACTTCTTTCCTAAGTGTGGGTGTTTTAAGTCCAACTCCATCCTGTCCAAAAATCAGTTCCTTTTGGGAGAATTGCCCTCCTGCAGAGTGTTTGTAAATGATCTCCACCGTTCATGCTTGAAGCTATCATACCATAGATGTTTGTGTCATGATTTCCACTTTATATGCTAATGTTTAGTAATAATAAATAATAAATAGTTTGTTGCTAGAGCGACTGGTCTGGTAAGGATCACATCGAACTGCCAGCCAAAAAACTGACAATCAAATTTCCAAAATAAATGGGAACAATGAAACTTTGCTGTAACAAAGGAATTTGATGAATGAAGCAGTTCGTTTTGCTAGTGTAAACCCGGTCGTAAGATTTAACGTCACTCCGTGGTAATGTATTTTCGGACTGTTACCTAAGAATAAATGTTTCAGACATGTTAATTTAGACAAGATGCATAAAATGACGATCCATTACGTATCTGTTATTGTTCGTAGGTGTTTACATGTGTTTTAAACGAGGGACCGGTCATTATTTATTTTAAAAATGTTTTTGCTACATGGGGCACGTTACAAGAAATCTTTTTCCTCTTTTTCTAACGAATTTTAAATTTGTGCATTTTTAAGGGTGTGTTTGTCCCAGTCACATAAAAAAAACATTCGGTACAGTGTCATTTAATATCCATCTGCCAAGTTTTAACTTGCTAGGTTAAATCGTCACCCTGCAATCTGATTCCAACACATTCACGTACCTATTAGAACGTGAATGTGTCAGAATTGTTTGCAATTAGATTACAGAGGGATTTGTCAACCTACCTTGTTACAATTTGGCAGATGGGTATTAAATGACACTGTGCCAAAGGTTTTTTTTATGTGATTGGGGTAAACACAACCTTAAATATAAAATAAAAAACTCAAATTCGTTAAAAAAAAAGAGAAATACATTTCTGGTAACGACGTGTCATTGTTGTGAAGGACATGGACATGCTAACTCGTACTGCCGCATTAGTCCAATAGCGCTGTGACACGACGTAATATTATTGTATATAACTCTATGGTGGAGCCAGTTACTGGGTTAGCTGAAAGGTGCGCTGGTGGGGAAAACGAAAAGCGTCTTACTGAATCCAGTGCTATTAGACTGGATTTCTTAGGCCTAAAACGCGCGATTTTTGTCGATTTGTTGGCAGTTGATGACATTTTTAAGCAAGTGGAATCTTTATTTTCCAATTACAACCTAAGCAGCATAAGGGATTGGAGAAAATAACGTTTTTTTTCAAGCTTACGAAACCCACTCTCAAAGCACTGGCTTGACTAGAAGTGCCGTTGTTTAACCCACCATTTCAATCTAGTGCCCCTTGCAGGTATCTCTCTTGTAGCAATATGACGTCACTTGACGCTTCTCTATATGCATCTCTTACATCAATATTTATTATATCGTCATGAATCATGAATCTCGGTCCAAAGATGGTTTAAAGAACATTTCTTTGAACGTTTTCAAGAACATACTTTAAGTCATGGCTCGTTTTACCTGAAAAGGAATAAGAAGGGCTTACTGGCAGTGGGGGG
>JAHWFP010269249.1:6090-24947 GCA_023313725.1 Lithobius niger
AATTCTTGTGTTTAGTTATTGTGTAAGTGATCCAAAAGTCAAACATGCATGTCAAAATGGATGTAATTGCCCTTTAATGTTATCATTAAAAATAATTAGGCTCTAGTCAGTGCGTACATTGCCTAAAGCCTAGTCACTGAGTTCTTGTTCCCAGGGTGCACGGGTAGCCGAGAGCAAAGGAGCGTCCCATTCGATAGGTGTCTTGGTCCTGCCCGTGCAAGTGTACATCTCTGGCTTCTACAGACCCGGGTGCGAACCTGGTGAAGCGAAGAGTTTGTACATGGGTTTTCTCCGGTTGTGTTCCACCTGTTGCTCGAGGATTTCCTCCCTCATGCAGCAAAAAACAACTGACACGGTCTAGTTCCTTCCACTTAACATCTGCAGCTTATGCTTAAAAACGCTTTAACACTTTAATAAAATACTTCTTCAAAGACGCTCAAATCCAAAAAGGGAACAAAATACTTTGGATCCTAAAGACGTACTGGTACGTTTTCATTAATTGTTACTAAGTGCCTAAGGACGTACTGGTACGTCTCACACTTTTGATTTACTATAAAAAACTGTGGAGGGCCATACGTCCGCTGTGGCTCAGCCAGAGTCTATGTTGGACATATTAGTTCACTTTTTCAAGTGCTATTCGCTAGATGGCAGTACCATGAAGTAGAATTTCCGTTTTTAGGGTTCTAGCTGGAGCGCGTTATTTAACGTGAATGCCAACATGGCAAATTATCAGACGAAAATGAAACTGAAACTGGCGATTTTATTGAAAGTAACACGCCACAGAGAGGCTCGAATTCTGTACCAGAAAGTGATTAAAGTGAACAAATATTATTACACCTAATTTGGAGTATTTATTTCAGACTTGAGCAACTTTGTTTGTCACTAGTATGCTTTTGTTCTTTTGTCAAAACACAAATATTTCGTTTTTTTCCCAATTTTTTTTACAAAAAGAAATAATTCACCTAAGTTTCCAAAAAGTGTACACCTTTATCTACTATCTTAAAAAAAATTGTGTTAATTGGTGAAAAACTAACAGCGTTCTGATTTTTTTTGTAAGACACTAATATGGTCAAGACTGGTGGACATGCGCAAAACATTATGTCAGGCTCCAAAGTGTTACGCTTACAGGCTGACATCTTCCATTATTATTATTTTATTATTATTATTAGTAGTAGGCCAACTAAAAATTCCCAAAATGACATTGTGGAGTAACACATGGGGCGACTTAGTCCAGCGGAATATAGCTGTGTTGCCTGCTTTGTTAAGACATAACTTGCTGACTCACGGTTCAACCCGCCATGCCGCATGCATGCACGGGTCCTACCAGCTGCAGTAACATTTTTTGACAGTAATTAAGTAATAACTATTATCTAATAAAATTAGAATTTTAACAAAATGTAGATATTGAACCAAACTGTTAACGTGGGTAATATATATCGGCCAACCCTGTACACAGGAATAACATACTAATACACGGGGGTACACTAACATTGTACGAGTATGGAAAACAGTAAAGGTTGTGCCTTGTTATCGCTCTCTAATCTGCAACACCCTTGAATTGGTACCACGGCATTAGCTGAGAGCACATCAAACCTCAAAATCATCCTTGAATAATGTAAATGCCAAAACCGGACTGGTTTCACGAAGCTAAAAAAAAAGCAGAAACTACTGCTTTTTTGGGGCTCCATTATACTGAATGTTAGACGCCCAGATTTAGGCCTATTAATGGGAGGTGATCACTTCAAATCAAGCTGTTCGCACCCATAGAGATCATGCCTTTGCTCTCATCCGCAGAGTATTCTACTGACGAGCTCACAAAGGGCGAAACAGTCTGTCCAGAGATATCTGGAGAGAGCAGCTTGATTTCTAGTCCTTCATCAACTGCCATTAATAGGCCTAAATTCGGATGTCTAACAATCGGTAGAATCGAGCCCCAAACAAGCCGTAGTTTCTGCTTTTTTTTTTTTTTTAGCTTGCTGAAATCAGTCCGTTTTAGCACTTGTTAAAAAGGCCATACTGCTTCTGCTGCATGATTTTGACTGTTTCATTGTTAACATCGCCATCGGCAGTCTACCGAATCGGTAGAATTCCACGAACTCACAACCCTAAAAAGATGCTGCGAAATCTGTGTTCATGACATTTACTAGTCTTTAATAATAATGCTACCAGTTGTCAAATCTCACCAGCTCTTTTAACAGCTTCCTGAACAGCTATAGCTCCTAATTTTGGGGCTGAAAGCGAAGACAAGCTTCCTCGAAACGACCCAATTGGAGTCCGCACAGCACTTGCAATTATCACTTCCTATAGTGCAAACAAATTGAAATTAGAGACAAGAAAAATCTAATTAAACAGGCATGTGGGTAGTCAACCAAACAACAAAATTTGTTTTTAAACAAGAACAAACAGAAAATTTTTCGACACGAAAAACATGTCCAAACAATTCATGTGAGCAACTGCCCGCTGTCATTACACTGCGTTAGCTTACACCGCTCATTGATTACGACTATTAGTATTAGCAAGTATTTATAGGGTTGGTATTAGTAAGAAGCATTTTTTTCTCTAAAAAACTATTTGAATGACGTTTTAACATAACAGACTCCATGAAAATGTTAGCTGATCTATTAAAATACACCAGCGTCATACAGGAACAACTGTTAAGAAAAATGGCAAAACTGAAATATGAGGAATATCTTTAAGGACATACAATTTCCACGATAAAACTACAGGCGGCAATTTTGCGGTGCGTTTTGTTTCGATTAATGCAGTTTTGTGGGTTTTCGGTACAATTTTGCGGTGACGTATTTAAGGAAATACCAGCCCAATTTTGCAGTGCGTTTTGTTTCGAGTAATGCAGTTTTGGGGGATTTCAGTACAATTTTGTGATGATGGATTCAGCGGGTAAATTTAATTGTAGATGGTCCCCATTGTCTCGTATATTAACAAAATTTATGGCAATAACAAAAAATCCAACCAAACACCACAGAAATAGGAGTGCACAGCATGACGAGTGCCACCAAACGCTTTAACACAAATACGCACCACATAGGCTATTGGTATTCAGCTGCTCGCTTCAGGCAACCTGCATTGATTGATGCAGCACTCATTGAACCTTGCGTCGGTGATAACTGCTTCCGGAATTATGTTCCAGTGGCTAGGTGTCGATTATACGAGTGGCTAGGTGTCGATTATACTGGCTAGTTTTTCGTTAAAATTAATGTAACTCTTTTGGTTTTAAATGCGCGAGCAAAATACAATTTTTGAATATTTAGCAACGTATTGCGGCACTTACAGAATTTTGCAAAAATTAAATGGATATTTTTGCTACAGCTAGTGATTGTGTACCTATCACTTCAAAAATAATATATATGTAATTCTTTTAGTTAAAATGTTGAAAAATTGCTGAAATAACTAGTCCTTAAAAATATTTCTTAATTATAAGAATAAAAGCAGAAACCTGTGAGTTAGCAGATATTGTTCACGTCTCACTAAGACGACCGTAGTTGCTTGTAGGCCCACTTGGTCTCGTTCCACTATCTTCACTAAACCACGTATCGAAATAATTCAAGGTTCCAACTCTTGGTGACCAGCAAAAAAAAATAATGACCGAACTTGCCCTGCTACAATTTTTTCACACAGTCAAGCCTAATAATGTGAGTGGGTAATGTCAGTGGAGCACGGGAGGGGGGGGGGGGGGGCCCAAGTGCCCCTCTCAAATCTCAAGACCCGAAGTTAAAAGTAAACATTGGTAAAGCAGCTAGATACGGCACTTACTGGAATTTTAAATGCCGAAACGCACATTTGTACTTCAGCTTTTACAAAATGTCGAACAGACATTAAACTTTTCAAACAAGAGAAACACAGTTTTTTTTTTGCAATATTTGGTAGTCAATGTTTTATAAAGAAATTTTACAAATTAAAATACTTCTTGAATGCTAACCGGCTCATTTTTACTTGGCTCACTTGATCACTTCAAAACAAAACAAACACAAGGTTACGTACACTTTTGCCAAGGACTAAGTCCAACAATATGTTGAAGACTGAATTTTCGGTTGTCTAATTTACGAACGTTCCATAATCAACAACCTTCTTCAGGCCAATTGCAAGAACTGTACAAAGCCGGCTATTTACACTACGTACACTCTTGTGGGCAATGTCATCTTATTATGGACATGGCGAAGGTGCTGCCAACTGTTTGCTGGGCTGGTGGAGGAATCAGCAACGCCCTCCAGCTAAGTTCAGTAATTTTGTACGACTTGGGGTGACTATTTTAACGATTCCAAGCGATGCAGGCTCTTGAATGTTCATCACGGCATTGTTGGCTGTCAAAAATACTGAATCGCCATACACTTGAGCGCACGGAGGTGTGCTCCTCTTCTGGAGTTGATTCCAACAGAATTCTTTAACTCAGTTTATCTGGTGTTTGGTTTTCAAGTTGTCCATCGCCACCTCATTTTTCTTGTCTCGTCACGCAACGGCTTGCTAGTGTTCTTGCACGAGAGTGTTAACTCTTCTCTGGGTCTCTCCTACGTACACAGCTAGAGCAGTGCATGGCATAACTACTTCTATACCCTACTCCCTTCATCAGGCGACGTGGAATAAACATGCTGCGACCTACAAGAAACGGATGATGGAAAATATGAAATATATGTTAAATATTTCACACATCGTCCGTTTCTTGTGGCTTAATTGTTGAGCACGTTCACGTTACAAGTCGCCTGATTAAGGTAATATGTTATAGAAGGTAAGTAATTTACTGTACTTGCCCACTTGGTAAAATTTCGCTATAAAACAGTGACTACAGAAAATTCGCAAGAGAAAATTGCGGTACGTCAACAAAAATGCTATGAGGCTTAGTCCTCTGGAATGTGGAACTCCTAGTTTTATGCACGTGGGAACGCAAATTTCCAATTACGTACACAAAACACAACACTGTCCACTTATTTATATCCAATGTTTCTAGCTTGACGCTCACTACCAGAGTAACCTGTTTTTTGGATCTGACTTCTCCTATTTCCTCAAGCACAAAAGCGGACTGGTTCCTGGAAGCTAAAAAGCAGAAAGTACTGCTTGTGTGGGGCTCCATTTACTGACTGTTAGACATCCACATTTAGACCGATTTATGGCAGTTGATCACTAAAACAAGCTGCTCTCACCCAAACAGTCTGTTTAGAGATCGCTACGGGTGATAGCAGCTTGATTTCAACAAATTATCTCAAAGGCGCAAGCCCACAATCTACACCCCCCCCCCCCCCTCCTGCATGCAGTAGACTGTAAACTAGGATACAGTGCCGTAGAAGATGGGTTCTTGGCTGACTTTTCCACAGCAGGTATAACAAACTATTGTTGCACCTTTACATAATTTTGATAGGCTAGTTTTTTACAGGAAATAGTAAACCACAGTACTTACATTTATGCCAGAACCACTGCTAAATAATCGGCATGCCTTTGGGGCACTCTGCAAAAGAAAACAATACAGAATTATTTCCGTAGGTCCATAGAGATTACCTACTTAGGCTAGTTGACAATCGCCAACGAATAGAATTGTTATTTTTCTACTTTAACCATGTGAAAACGAACACTGTTTCTACAGTGGGACATAAGGCTGTACCGAACAGATTTAGCCGAACAGATTTTGGCAGTTTTTGGGCGGATCGGCAAAAATCTGTTCGGCGAACAGAAACCTGCAGATTTTCGATTTTTATGTAAATTCTGTTTCTCCACATGTTTGTTACCTTTTGTTTTAATTTAGGCTAGGCCTACCTGTTTTACATTGTGTAGGCAAGGTTAATAACGGACAAATTTTTACTTTTATTTGGGTAAATAAAACGTATTCCAATGTTTTCATTAGCTTACAAATTTGTTAGCCTACAGTTTGTGTAAGCCAGAAAAAAAATTGTTAAAAATCTGTAGTGATCGGTTCGGTTAAATCGGATCGGTACACCAATCAATTTGCAGCTGATCGGATCGAAATCTGTTCGGCAGAAAAAATGCCGATCGGTACAGCCTTAGTAGGAAAATATTGCATGATCTCTTTTAGGTAAGCCTTAGTGGTTTTGTATCCGGTTGTATGCACTCAGTGAGTAGGCTTATTCCAAATTCAGCAAATTATGGAAATTCTCCCATTGTAGCTTTTAGAT
Source organism: Lithobius niger (assembly GCA_023313725.1). NCBI lineage: Eukaryota > Metazoa > Arthropoda > Chilopoda > Lithobiomorpha > Lithobiidae > Lithobius > Lithobius niger. The sequence continues at coordinate 12,228 of JAHWFP010269249.1, forward strand.
TCTTTTTGGTGTACCCAGGTTTTACGTCACCACAGGGACCTTCATACAATGCCATTTTACCAAATTCCAGCTTTATCAAAACTCCCGACATTCCATTTTCTAAGTCGAGTATTAAAATCTTGATGATACATTTTATTGTTATTATTTTGTAGTGGTGTGCCGATACCCATTTTCCGGTGCCGATCCCGCCGATCCCACCGATACCGATACCATATGATTCCGATACCAGTAAAAATTTAACCATGTACTGTAGTAAGTGTCTGGGCTAGTTCGGCTTATAATTTCCTTCAACTGTTTCCCAGATTAACTTTTACATTCCCCCCCCCCCCCCCAAATTGATTCAGATAAAATGTTATCTCCTCATCCAACCTTCCAACAAAAATATTACTCAGGTTGTAATAACGGTGCTCTATATTGATCAACACCTGCTCTTAAATTTTTGTAGCCCTTGGCTAGGTTTCGCGTGATCTCGCTTCCGATCGTTGCGCGAAAAAACTAAATTTGTCCAAGAACACAGAAAGTGAAACAAACCAAACGAGTGATGATATTAGCTTGGGTAAATTATTTAGGCTTTTTAGGTTTCATTAATTCATACAGTATTTGGTTACTCTTTCCGAACAAATTAATTCAGAATTAGGCTTCAGTTGGAAAGGATTTTTTTCGGGGAACCAATTTTGATGGAATCTTGCTTGGAATCTGTAAAAATATCCGATTCCGAGACCGATACCCTGGAATCGGCCGATTCCAAGGTATCGGTATCGGAATCTGCACATCACTATTATTTTGATAAGTCGATGCTGGCGCAGCAACCAGAACACATTATGAAAGAGGTATAAACATTGTCCGATATGTAGCCTAATGGAAAAATCTGTGTAAGGATACGCATTTTTTTTAAATTGGCGGAATGTACACCAACATTGTTCACAAGCAAGCATGAATAGTTTTAGTCGATTAAGATAACAAAATAGATACAGTACGTAGGCTAGCATACATTTTGTTTTACGAATTTTTTTATCGTTCGTTTAGATACTGGAAATAATGTGTATTAGTGCTTTAAAGCCATACAAATTTTTAAAACCCCTGCGTGCTTAACTTGCAATCGCAGGAGAAAATCCCGTTCCGAATCGAGCGGCATGACCTGCCGTTTTTTTTCCTGCACTCCACAGCTGCCTATATGACCTGCTCAAGCGCCAAACACAAAACCAGCATCACCCGTGGCTTGTGCAGTACAAGGGGAAAGGGTACGACCACCTCGCAACTGGCTCTAAACAGGACGACGTCACAACCATCCGTGGCGTGAGCTATCGCTATTTCTCGTTGGGATAGGTGACCTCATAAGACACGGTTGTTCTTATTTATTTCAATGTTATTACCAACGCTAGTCGTAAACGGGTTTTTAGGATCTTAGATAACACCATCGCTAACCATCACCAAAAATTCAAGTGAAAAGACATTGGTTTGTCGTTTCTGCAGTGTGGTAAAGTGCAGCCCATCTGTTTCCCAGAAGAACTTTTTAATTAAAACTGTAAAAGGCATTTGTCGGTTTTGCGCTTAGTATTCTTTTAATGTGTATGTTTATTCCTTGGCTGTCTCTCTGCTTGCACAAATGTCCTGGTAACAACACAACTTGTACCCTTACAAGCCATTGCCGCACAATATGTTACAAACCTACATCGGAAAGCCAAAAATTGGTTATAGAGTAGCATGAAATGCGTCAGCATCCAGGGCTCTGTCCTGACCCGGGTAGGGGACCTTACAGCACTTCCCCCCGACCCTCCAGCTTTGTCGGGTCCCTCTCACTGCATTATTTTTCTTGTTGCGTTACTGTGTCAAAACTTGTTGTCGGGAAAAAGGATTTTGGTTTCATAAAACAATTTTACGTTCTAGGTACGAGACACTTCAATGGTATACTTTGGCTGTAGGCGAACCTCCATGGCAATGCATATATTTTTCATAGTCTTCATGTACCAATCAATTATTTCCAGTACAGCAAACAACTTAAATTAGCCATGTTACTAAAAAGGGAACTTGAATTAGAGTCTCTTTTAACCAGGAGCAAGGTTATCTAGGAACGGAGAGGAATGCCTTTCTCGCGGCTAGAAAGTCTTTCGTCATAAAAAGAAAATTTTAGGCTACCAACTGGGACCTCGAAACTACCAAAAAAAACTACATCGTGCTTTCATTAGGACTAAACTTCAGCATTGTGTCCAAGTATTTGGAGTCCCATTTATGAACTTGACACCCGAAAAATTTAATTATTAATCAAAGGCTCATTTCACGACACTGCCCCCGTCACTGCAGTGTGTTGAATACGACGAACTTTGTCCACGTTTACAGCTTTCTACACTGTGACCGTCGGTTTAGAGGTGACCGTCTCATGACCTAGGCCTATCAAAGTTGGCCTTCCAATCGCTCCTTTTTTTGAATTCAGTGAAAACACTAACCACAGGGGTCACGCCATTAAGTGGCACTATCACCGATTGAAAGTCTGCAGAATCTGGCAACATCTAGTACTATCCTTTTAATGAAACAAACAAGCCACTACCTCCTTAATTATTAGAGTGATAACCTTGTTCGTCCTCATGCACCTAGGAGCAATCTGTAAAGGTTAACGATATCACTGTCGCTAGATGGAGCCACGGTATTTTCGTTTGCTTGTCAATAGGTCATAGCGCCACAAGCTCAGAAAACCAAGAATCCAGTGTCCGAAGGGTAATCATGTTTCTCCTACAGAACAATCTATGCTTGGAAAACCCTACCGGCAACTATTATTTGTACTCCCAAAGCGATGCAGTTTTTTTTCCAGATGGCAAGCATTCTTGCCTTTAGAATTTTTTGGGGGTTTTATAGCCTAAAATGGTTGCGTTTTTGCTGTTTTTATACGCTTTTGCTTTATTCGGTGTATATTTTCTCATCTTATCTTACCTAGGACCTTCAACAAGCTCTATTTCTCGGGATTTTCTCTTCTAGAATGTGAAGCGGAGAGCCAGGGCCGTAGCCATTTTTTTTTTACCCATAGCAGAACCAACCTTGCCAAGAGTTCTAGTGTTTTCAGCGAGAAACAACCAGAGCACAGAACATAAGGGTGACCGCTGCACCTTAACTAGTTCTCGATACCTAACTTTAGTTTAGGTGGACAGGTTTTCGATTGTGGTTTCTGATGTTAATGTCTAGCCACAGTGAGCACGAAAGTGCGAGCGAGGCATGTAATTGGAAAAAAATTACCATCACTTTTTTGGAACAGCGACCTTGATTTACTAATATTAGCTGATTAAATGTTATTCACCTAAACTGAAGAAATGCCACTTTTTGCGTATGGCGGCTACTGTGAACGCTGGGGCCACGGCCCAGCAGTGTAATGAGGTCGGTCTCGAACACTGCTACTAGTGTGGTGTGTATGTCTACGTACAAGAGACAGTGGTTAAACCAATCCGGCCAGTACCCCGTTAGTGCAAAGGAAAAATCTAGACAGGGATCTGTATGGAATTACGTCCGTCGCAGCCTTCAACATGTCACACGGCCCCAAATCGTATGGTACGAAGCCATCTGTGGTACGAAGTATAATTCAACCTCCACAACGTCTCGTTTTGACCACAGGGAGCCGGCACGGACATCACATCAACAACAGACATAGATATCAATTGGTATGGTCCGTGCCGGCTCTCTGTGGTTTTGACCGGACCTTACTAACGTCACACAAGGTCACAACATCTGACCTGAGAGCCGCTGGTCACTGCACATTATCTAATCGCCACAAATTCCTGATAAAATTAGGGAAAATTCCGTGCAGCAGCTAAGGTTCACACTAAATATACCGTTTATACGCGCAGTAACAGTAACTATCCTAGTACAGATAACTTCTCCGAACACTTTACGAAAACGATACCAAACTTCACCATTAGTACAAACCACTGCGTATAAACCACCTCAACGTTTTAACAGTACCCTAATATGTTGACATTAACATATTAAACCATCTAGTTATACCTTAAGAAACTGAGCTTGAACGCACTGCATTTTGTACACAATTTTGGCAAACCTCCACGCAGCTGTAGACTAAAAGGCCACTTGAGAGTTCATTTGCTCAGTATTGAAGGAAGCAGGCAATCCGCTCAGCTGGCCTTTGCACTACAGTTTCGTTTTCATTTGACGGCGCCGTAAACCTATGAATAATAAGCTAGTGCTCCATAAATTCGTAAAGAGAAAAACATTATTCTTGTTATAGTGGCAGCTTTACTCTTTTAAATGCATAAAATAGCTTCCTATCAACTATTACGATGTTCTGCAGCTTATAACAGTCTTACCGCTGCAGAGAAGATAGGAAGAGAAACATTAAAAGGACATTCCTCTCAGCGCCTCCGTTTTTCTCAATCCTCCATACCAAGTATGACCCCAAAGGTCTATTTCCATGCCGTTAGTCAATCCCTTGGTAAAAATCCGTTTTAAAATGTGGCGTCAAGATTTTCTGTTGAATAATAATTAACTCTACTTACTCGTCCCGCAATATACGATGCTTTGCGCGCTTACAATAACCATGACGTTTCATGCTGCCGAAACCAATGCTGCCGAAACCAATGCTGCCGAAACCAATCTTGCTGACAAACAAAAGGAGGTCACCAGCGATCACCACGAACCACCAACACTCGATTTAATGGTAATGGGGTTAGCTGTTTCCGGCACCACTGGTCATTTTGTATCTGGTGATGCATGTGATCAAGTAAGCGCTCAGCATGTACCAAACCGTTCTGCACTCGGTAGTCACTTAACTGCAATCGCCGATGGTATCAATAAGGAGCTTGAAGGATGTACACAGGAGCAACTTTTGCACGGAAATCTGCTGGCTCCTGCTAGCGTGCATAAAATCAGCACTTCCCAATGACTCGTCAATGATGCTCAGAAACGAAATAATTCGAATGAACACCGTAACCTGAAGTTTTTGATTGTTAACTTTAGGAGTGCACGAAACAAAGCAGTGCAGATTTTTGATTTGTGCAGCCAAGAGGAACCGGATGTTATTCTTGGATGCGAAACTTGGCTTGAGGAACTGGAACCTGATTGTGTGTTTCCCTGTGAATATATTGTTTACAGAGTTGACAGAAAATCTCATGGTGGTGGTGTGCTTGTTGCAGTGAAGGCAGAGTTTGTGTCTTACCAGGTTTCTTTGCCCAGACTTGGGATTGAAGCATGTGCTTGTGTGATTGCTTTGCGTTCTGAGAACTTAGTGGTTATGTCATGTTATCGCACTGATGGTGACATGCGTTACATGTTGGACACGATTGATCAGGCTGTTCACAACACCAGTAGGAAGTTGATTATTGGTGGCGATTTTAATTTAAGTACAATCCGTTGGGGGAAGGAGCTCAACATTTATGAGCAGCAGGATGAAAACTCACTTGCTGTGTTGGACATGATGGCCAAGTTTGACTTGGAACAAATTGTTAGTAAGCCAACTAGGGGAAATAATTTTCTGGATTTGTGCTTCACTAACCTTGACTCGAACAGAGTTGGTGTCGTCGTGAAGGAAGGGCTGGGTGATCATAAATGCGTTGTGGTGGATATAGGGGTAAAACCTAAATTGAAAACACAGGTTAAAAATCAGTTTCTGGTGTATAAAAGAGCAAACGTTGCCGCTATTGCTGATTACCTGGAAGAGGCCATCATGAATTTTGACACAAGTGTCCAGGATTGGTCTGTTCACCAAGCTTGGGACTTCCTAAAGTGTATTATTAAGGAGCTCGTTGAGAAGTTTGTTCCTACTGGTACTGCAAAGAATTCTACTGGCTTGCCATGGGTTAATAGTGAGTGCAGGAAACTGATCAAGAAAAGAAAGACGCTGTACAATAAGTGTAAAAGTAGGAATGAAATTAACTGGTCCGATTATAAGCAATTGGATGTTTTGGTTAAAACCAAATTGAAGGAAGCACGTGCACACTTTTACGATAATCTGTCTAATCTTCTTGGGTCAAATCCAAAGAGTTTTTGGACTTTGGCTAGAGGGAAAAGGGAGACGGATCATGCGCTTCCCCCATTGAGAAGTCAGGATGGTGAGCTCATTACTAATCCTGCTGAAAAGTGTAATGTTTTGAATGACTACTTTCAATCAGTTTTTGGGCACCCTCACAAGGGACCTCTACCATTTTTCTCGAGCAGGACTGATGCCAAAATGTTGGAGGTAACGGTTACCTTTGAAGGAGTTCAGAAACTGATAAATGCTTTGAAGACTGGGAAAGCTTGTGGTGCGGATGGAATCACAGCTAAAATTCTTAAGCTGATGCTGCCATACAGTGCACAGTTTTTAACGGTAATTTTTAACAAGTCACTGACTGAGGCGGAACTGCCAGTGGACTGGAAGTTTGCTAGGGTGGTTCCCCTTCATAAGGGAGGGGACAAAACTGATCCCGGGAACTACAGACCAGTATCTCTAACGTCTGTGGTGGTGAAGATGTTGGAGCACATCGTTGTGTCTTGTGTTAGCAAACACCTGGAAGAAAATAAACTTCTACATCCTGCACAGTATGGCTTCAGGAGAGGAGGTTCTTGCGAACAAATGCTTGTTGACCTTCAGCATTTCATTGTCACGGGTATGGACCAGGTTGGGCAGGTTGACATGGTCTCTTTTGACCTTTCTAAAGCATTCGATACAGTAGACCATCGACTGCTTTTGCACAAAATGGCTGCATATGGTATTGCAGATGGGGTCTTGAACTGGACATCCGACTTCCTTGGGTGTAGGGAACAAGTTGTAGTAGCTGATGGACTGACATCTGACTCGAAGCAAGTAACCTCTGGCGTACCGCAGGGTTCAGTGTATGGTCCTCTGCTTTTTATTCTCTTCCTGAATGATGCTCTGGATCATTTTTCAAGTGCAGCCTTCTATTTTGCTGACGATGGAAATTTAGCAGCAAGAATTAAGTGTTTTAATGACTGCTTGGCTCTTAGCAGAGACACCATTATCTTTTGGAACTGGTGTAAGAAGTGGAGTTTAAAGATCAATCGCACCAAGACTAAAGTTGTGTCATTCACAAGGAAACAGCTGGACAATACAGTGTTTTATGATTACACTTTAGGGGGGGAGGTACTCAATAGAGTCACTGACTTAAAGTGTTTAGGTGTGCACCTGACCTCAGAATGGCGATGGAATCTTCATGTGTCTGATATTGTAAAGGGTGCGGAGAGAATGATGAGATTCGTTTACAGGGTGCTGCGGGATGCTCCTGAAAATACTCGCTTGGCGGCATACAAAAGCCTTGTTAGGCCAAGACTTGAGTACGCTTCAGCTGTTTGGGACCCTTACACTTCCTCTTTAGTGCAGCAAGTGGAGAGAGTACAGAGACGTGCAACTAGGCTCATAAAGAGAGACTTTAGGCAAGAGTTATGTGTTACTGCTACACAGAGGGAGCTTGCTTTATTGAACCTGGAGGACAGAAGAAAGGAACACCGGCTTCACCTATTTTTCAATATTGTTAACGGCCACACTATTGTGGACCGAGATCGCTTTTGTGCTGTGCCCAATTTTTTTGGAAGGCATGATCATGCTATGAAGGTGGGGCTCCCACACACTCGGAGAGGCTACGCCAGATTTTCATTTTTTGTTGAAACTGCCTTCAACTGGAATGGCTTGAAAGAGGACGTGGCTTGTGCTAAACATCTGGAAGGATTTAAGAAAAAACTTGAGGTGGAGAGGAAAGTGAGAAGTTGTTCTCATAATTTGGCCTAACCATTTTTTTTTTTTTTTTTGTCCTGCACCCTGTGCAGATTGTCATAATGCCTATGGGCGCGACAATTATTTTATGTAAATGTAAATGTAAATCTCTTTGTCTGCATGTACTAATTTTCTAATAATTACCATAAAATCTAAAAGACTAATGTGGTAAAAATTAAAATGAATTATTCCAATAAGTGGAAGCAAAATTATAAGACACTAGCCTAGAAAATTATAAAATGTGATGTTAAAATACGATAATCATTCTGGTTTGTGAGGACACAATCATTCGGTAACTTCCTAAACGACCAAACAGAGCGAACCAAACGCACCACTGTTGGTGACAGTTTGGCTCATTCCCTGCTAATATGCGTGTTGATGCGGCTTGATTGCGATCCGTTTGACACTTCTTGGCTCACTGCTGACGTTACCAGTAGACGTTCGGCGCTTTGCGAGCAAACGGGACGATCGTAGTAGTAAACAAGATGGCTGACGTTTTTATAAAAATAACTCGTTTGGGAATATTTAGGCGCTTGGTAAAATAAACGTGCGCGCCAGTTGTTTCCCAGCACTGTATAGACGATGTAGATTTATTTGGGCTGTTTGCAGTGAAGGGATTCAGTCTGGCAAACTAAGCAAACATTCAAGTACGGCCCCAAAGGTTTATTTCCTTACCGTTAGTCTTTCCCTTGCTAAAAATCCTTTTTTAAATGTGGCGTCTAGGAGATTTTCTGTTGAATATAATGGAACATTATTTACTAACGATCTGTCACTAAATGATGCATCGCGCGCGTACAATAATCATGGCGTTTCATCTCTGTGTGTACATCTAATAATTTCCTAATAAATACCATAAGATCTAAAATCTAATAGACTAATGCGGTAACAATTAAAATTAATTATTCCAATAGATCGCCGAAGCAAAATTATATGACACTAGCCTAGAAAATTATAAATTGCGATTTTAAAATATGAGAACCATTCCGGTTTGTGACAACACAATCGTTGACTTGCTTCTGTCTCGTGTACTATTCACAAAGCCAACCGACCAAGGCTACATATTCGTAAAGGCTTAAAGCAGCATACTGCCTGCCTTGTAACCTTCCGTCAGCCTCACAACACCCACGCGACGATCACATCCGCATATTTACCACAGCTAAGGTCAACTGAGACGGTAGCTTTGTTCCTCGCAGGGAAAAACGCAGCTACTATCTCAATTGGCATTGCGCCTAATAGTCCAGCCATCGTGAACCCATTGATTGTGTCGTCAAAAACCGGAATGATTCTTGTATTTTAAAATCACAATTTATAATTTTCTAGAATAGTGTCTTATAATTTTGCTTCGGCGATCTATTGGAATGATTAATTTTAATTTTTACTGCATTAGCCTTCTAGATTTTTGATATCATAGTAATTACTTGCAAACGATTAAAATTAATACTGCACACACACAGATAAAACTTCCAAGGTCATTGTAGGCGCGCGTTGCATCATTTATGTTCGGGACGAACGTAAATAAAGTTGGTAATATTCAATAGAAAATCTCCTACACGACACATTTTAAAACAGATTTTTAGCAAGGGAAAGACTAACTGTAAGTAAATAGACCTGTGGGGCCATTCTTGATGTGGAGGATCTAGAAGAATGGCGCTGGGAGGTATATCCCTTTAACGTTAGAAATTCGACGCTGATGATGCTATGATGATGATGATGCTATGGGCTTCCCTTTTGTAACAGAGTGCGGCCAAAGCCGCAATGCCCTCCCGTCCACAGAAAACCAACCAAAACAACCTCAATCCACTCCCCCTAATCCATACCCCTCCTATTCCACCATCCCAAGAGCACCATCTTCCCCCTCCCCACTCCTCTCCCCTCCTCCCTCCACCCAAGGAGCCATCTTACAGCCTCCTCCCCCTCCCTCCCCCCCCCCATTCATCTCGACCTCTGAGGTCCTCCAAACCCCAGCACTCAATTAACACATGCTCCAACGTCTCGTCCACCTCCTCGCATATCCCACAAGTCGTATTCTCATCTTCCCCACCAGCCCTCCACATCAAATCCCTGGTATCCAGTGAGCCCGCCCTAGCCCTAAAGAACAGAACACTCCCCCAATCCCCCAGATACCATTTCTCCCACCCCATCCTCCTTTTCTCCTCACGATACCTCGACATAGTCGACTTTTTTTCCATATCACGAGTCCACTTCTCCACCTCCACATCTTTAATCCCCTTCCTCCTGCCCCTTCTACCCCCAAATCCTCCCCCTCCCACCCGAACAAACTTCCCCGCCAGCCTTCTCGTCGCCTCCACCCATTTCGTCTACTTAGCCACTGATTCTGCCACCAGTCGCGCTACTTTCACCCCAAAAATGAACTGCTGTAGCATGCGGACTGAACTGTGAAAGGTACGTGTGACACGCGATACGCGGATTTTAAACTTAAAGGGCAATTACATCCATTTTGACATGCATGTTTGACTTTTGGATCACTTACACAATAACTAAACATAAGAATTGCGGTAAGAATACGTTACTTACGTCCGATATAACACTTCAATTACTGCATCACCAAAACAGGACACGTAGATCGCCATTGTTTTGATGGAACGTTCAGAAATTAATGCCGACAGATGTCACTTTTCGATTTCGACTCGCAGCTGATTGAGATAGCTATATTGACTGTGAGGAGCTCAAGTGTCTGGTGGCCTTAGCTGGCCGGCAGTGTAGTGGCCAGCTAAGGCCGTCAGACGCTTGTGCTCCTCACAGTCAATACAGATATCTCAATCGGCTGCGAGTCGAAATCGAAGAGTTCGTCTGTCGGCATTAATTTCTACGTGTTCCAGCAAAACAATGGCGACCTTCGTGTCGTGTTTTGGTGATGCAGTAATTAAATTGTTGTATCGAAACGTATTCTTACCGCGATTCTTGTGTTTAGTTATTGTGTAAGTGATCCAAAAGTCAAACATGCACGTCAAAATGGATGTAATTGCCCTTTAAAACACTGCATTGACACCAAATAATTAAACTTTAAAACAACAATGGTTTCACGCTACGTACCTCTTGAATTTATTTACTAGAGCCTAAAGACCGTAAGTCATGCGCTCCTTCTACAAACTTAAAAACTACTTAAAACTAACCTAACCTAATCCAATGTACCTTCACCACAAACAAACTAACGAATCGACGAATCAACGAATGAACAACCCAAAGAGTTCAACAACTCAACGAACCAACGAGTTCATCCCCTGGCCTAACCTAATTCCAACTGGTCACAATGACCCACCAACACATCCACCACCTCCACCTCTGCTCCTATTATAGGGACCTCTTCCTCCTCTTGAACCATTTCACCACTTTCACCTAGCACTGCACCACTGCAGCACTGCGTACCTCTTTGTTCACTCGACGACAAAACAAAGGTTCCGGAGGTTTAATTTCATGAATTTCAAGCAGAAGAACAACCATGGTACGTGTGTTTTGTACTGTATGATACGATACGGCGTTTTCAATTCTCATTAAAAATGTGTTAAACGATCCATTGACGTAGCAGTAAATCATTCGAAGATTTCAAGAATAGTCACCATTACCGTAAAATAATGTTCGTTTAGCGCTGCAACGCCGGTAAATCTAATAATGAGAAGATATCACGTTTTTGTGCATCCCGCTAACAATAAGCAATGCTATGATTGGGGTTTTTCGTTCTTCGTGCTTTCAGTTCAGCGCAACGCTTGGACGACGCGTCTAGCATGCTACGTGAAACCGAGCGTTAAGCCTTTACGTATAGGCAGCATTGAACCGAGACAGCAGCTATTTATTTATTTATTTACATATCAGTTGTTGGTTTCCAAAAGGAATTTAACAATAGTAAATAATTATATTTTGTAACGACAAAAAAATAAACAAAGTAGCAAAAACAAGCCAAAACGAGGCAACATTCAATAGATAGTAGCAAATTAAAACATCCAAAATACAATGAATAAATACAAAACAACACTCCCAGCTTAGTCATCATAAAAGTATCTATGGTCTTCGGAAATATAGCAATCGAGTGCATTTTTGAAAGAAAAACTTGGGTATGCGAAACAACAGTTTCCGGAAGCGAGTTCCATAACGCTATTAGTCTATTAGTGAAAGCATTTTTAACAACATTGAGGTGAGGGCTTGTAACCCTGAGTTTGTAAGTACCCCTTGTATTGCACAATGAACAGTGGCTTTAAAAAAAAAAAAACATCTGAAAAAGCAGGTGCTAAGCCTTTAATGATCTTGAACATAATGATTAGTCCAAACCGCTGACGTCTCCAAGTGAGAGATGGCAGCATAAGGACTCTTAGCCTGTCGGCATAGGACAAATGCCCCAGTTAGTAATACGTTCAGTAACTCTTCTCTGTATATTTTCAATAGTTTTTTTTATCTTTGTTAAATAATGGTTCCCAAAATGGGACCCCATATTCTAGAATAGGCCTAATTAGTGTCTTAAAGAGTACTAGGTATACAGATTTACATCGCCTAACAATAGTATGAGTAAGAATGAATATACAAAACAGTTTGCATTGGCAGCAATCATATTGGCATGTAATGAGAAATTCAGTTGCTCATCGATAACAATACCTAAATCTCTAATGCTAGTAGCAGAGGAAATGGGTGTATGGCCAAGGACATAATCATTCCACGAGTTAAGCAAACCCAATGTGCACAATGCAAACCTTATCCGCATTAATAGGCAGTTGCCAAGAGTGACTCCAGTCAAGTGCCTATGAAACAAAGTTTTGAGCAGAAATACTATCATTCGAATTATTAAGAATAAATGATGCTTTAGTATCATCTGCGAATTTGGCTACTGGTAAGTCCTCAGATTTACAAAAATCTTGAATATATATAGAAAAAAGCTGGGGCCCGAGGACTGAACCTTGCGGGACCCCCCTCGTCCCTTTACCCCAAATAGACTGAAAATTGTTAAGGACAACAGAAATTTCTCTATCAGACAGCCAATTCTCAATCCAGTCAGCAATTCTTCCCACAAT